>CAJNDS010002213.1:0-236535 GCA_905221605.1 Symbiodinium natans | reverse complement strand
GTGAAGTTCCTGCAAAAATGCCAGAATACCCCTAAACCCTAAACCCTAAACCCTAAACCCTAAACCCTAAGCCCTAAGCCCTAAGCCCTAAACCCTAAACCCTGAGCCCTCACGCGCCAGGCGCGGGAGATTCAGAGCCAATCCACGGCGGCATTTGCGGCCGGCGAGGACTGTGCTGCCCAAGTGTCCATCCCGAACCTTATACCTATTAGGGTTTAGGGTTTAGGGTTTAGGGTTTAGGGTATAGAACCCAAGAGGATATTAAAAATATCATTTTCATTAAGGTTCTAAGGGGAGTATGTAAGTCTAAGCCCTCGACAAGTCCACTTTGCGCTGGACTTAGAGTTTTGGGTCTTGGTTGTGTGGTTGTGGTTCCGATGCGCCCTGTGGTTGTGGCTTTTGGAATCATGGTTGTTTGTTGTCATTTTTTTTTTTGCGCGGTGTTGTGTTGAGTTGAGTTGAATTGAGTTGTGTTGTGTTGTGTCGTGTAGTCAATGTTTGTTTGTTTGTTTGTTTGTTTGTTTGGCATGTTGTTTGTTTTGCTTGCTTGTTTGTGTCTTTGTTTTAGCTTGTGTGCGGATGCAATGTTTGCTAGTAATGTGACTGCGGAACGTAAGGCAAATGCTGCAACTGCAGATGCTACGTAATGTCATGTGTGGTTGGTCGTTTGGTCACGTGGTTGTTGTATTATTCGTGTTTTTCTGCTGCTGCTGCTGCTGCTGCTGCTGCTGCTGCTGCTGCTGCTTCTGCTTGCTGTTTGTGGTGGTAGTGTCGGCGTCGTCGTGTGTCGCAGGTCTAGGGCTTTCCAAGGGAGAACACGGCTTAGTTTGTCTTGGGTTTGGGACCTCCAAACTTCTTATACCGCAATGATTTCAAGCTGCAAGTCCCTAACCCTGAATATGCTTGTCTGTCTCTTGGTCCTGAAACCTTGTCCCTAGACCATAAATCCGAACCGCCAAACCTGATTCGTAGACCATGTGGACCCTCTATGTCCAAGCTTAAAGGATGGCCTCCGTGCCTACGAAGAGCTGGCCATGGCCCTCGCGACACCCGGTGCGGCGGCCCCAGCGTCTGAGTTTCTGTGGGTTTCGGAACACACACAACGGAATCTGCGACCCCGAGCCCGCCGCTGAAGGCGGCATCTGCATCGAACTACTTGCAGGCAGTTACTTCGTATAGGATAGAATCACGGTAAGTATAGGTACAAACTGGTCTTCTGACAAGGCAGTTTGTTTTTGAGCCACTTACAAGTGACATTCATGTACATAAGGCACGTACAACTGTTCTACGTATGGAGATGCGAAGTAGACATCTCTAATGCAGAGCTTTTCATAGAGCGTTATCTTCTCCCGGGGTGGGGTCCACGTGGGGGTATGGCTGGAGGCGGGTGCCTTAACAGATCGTCGCCTGAAGTGCTCCCGAGAAACAGACTCACGATCTTCCCCCCGTTTCCCTCCTTCAGACTCTTTAAGACCTGATCCTTTCCGGTTTGGGAGTTAAGCAGGGATTTGTGGATGTATGTGTGATCAACAAGTCAATTGGCTTGGGGCTTTTGGGGTTGGGGGATGCCGGGTGCCCACAAGGGGTCAGACAGTCGACTCCAAACCAGAGAAATTCGCAGCCCAAGCCCCCAAACTAAGCTCTCGAGTAGATGATCATTTCGATTGACCACTGCTGCCAAGGTTTTGAAAGATGCTGCGCATGTCGTCATGGGTCTGGACCTTACGCCACGTTGCTAATTATCGCTGCTAATTCAGGCTTCATGAAAGGGGTAGGTACAGTTTTCTGGGAGCAACGGGCAGGCTTTCGCGCTGGGCAGGATTGGCCAGGTATATGCAGTCTTGAAACGAGGCAGCCTATAAACAACCTGCGTATAACTATCCATGAACTGGGCTCTACGCGGATAGGCCGAAAATCTGCAGCCCGAAGACCCAAAAGAGGCTGCCAACCGGGCAAAGCCGCCTGGGCGGCTGGGCCCTTTCAAGAGCTGCCATGCTATGAGGCCGGATCGTCTGATTCAGGAAAATTACTTGCGCCTTGGTGCTTCGTGTTTCAAAGGTTGTTTGGGGCTCTCAGGGTTTAGGGTTTGGGGGTCGCTTGGGGCTGCTCTGTGCATCCGGGGCTGGCATTCCCCGCTCGTCATGTGGCTCGAGATCTGAATCTGAAGTAACCGCCGATGGCAAGCAGCACTCGTATATCTAGGTTACTGGTGCTGGAATCATCACTCATGCTTGTACTTGTACTTGCACTTGTACCTGTACTTGTTGTTGTTCTTGTTCTACCCTTACTACTACTACTACTACTACTACTACTACTACTACTACTACTACTACTACTACTACTACTACTACTACTACTACTACTACTACTACTACTACTACTACTACTACTACTACTACTACTACTACTACTACTACTACTACTACCTACTACTTACTACTTACTACTTACTACTTACTACTTACTACTTACTACTTACTACTTACTACTTACTACTTACTACTTACTACTTACTACTTACTACTTACTACTTACTACTTACTACTTACTACTTACTACTTACTACTTACTACCTACTACTTACTACTTACTACTTACTACTTACTACTTACTACTTACTACTTACTACTTACTACTTACTACTTACTGCTTACTACTTACTACTTACTACTTACTACTTACTACTTACTACTTACTACTTACTACTTACTACTTACTACTTACTACTTACTACTTACTACTTACTACTGACTACTTACTACTTACTACTTACTACTTACTACTTACTACTTACTACTTACTACTTACTACTTACTACTTACTACTTACTACTTACTACTTACTACTTACTGCTTACTACTTACTACTTACTACTTACTACTTACTACTTACTACTTACTACTTACTACTTACTACTTCCTACTTACTACTTACTACGTTACTACTTACTACATACTACTTACTACATACTCTTCTACAAACTACTTACTACTTACTACTACTACTTCTCTTACTACTTACTACTTACTACTTACTACTTACTACTTACTACTTACTACTTACTACTTACTACTTACTACTTACTACTTACTACTTACTACTTACTACTTACTACTTACTACATACTACTTACTACATACTACTTACTACTTACTACTTACTACTTACTACTTACTACTTACTACTTACTACTTACTACTTACTACTTACTACATACTACATACTACTTACTACTTACTACTTGCTACTTGCTACTTACTACTTACTACTTACTACTTACTACTTACTACTTACTACTTACTACTTACTACTTACTACTTACTACTTACTACTTACTACTTACTACTTACTACTTACTACTTACTACTTACTACTTACTACTTACTACTTACTACCTACTACTTACTACTTACTACTTACTACTTACTACTTACTACTTACTACTTACTACTTACTACTTACTGCTTACTCCTTATTCCTTACCACTTACCACTTACCACTTACTACTTGCTACTTGCTACTTGCTACTTGCTACTTACTACTTACTACTTATTACTTACTACTTACTACTTACTACTTACTACTTACTACTTACTACTTACTACTTACTACTTGCTACTTACTACTTACTACTTACTACTTACTACTTACTACTTACTACTTCCTACTTCCTACTTCCTTCTTCATGCTTGCTGCTTGCTGCTTGCTGCTTGCTACGTCCTGCTTGCTGCTTGCTGCTTGCTGCTTGCTGCTTGCTGCTTGCTGCTGGCTGCTGGCTGCTTGCTGCTGGCTGCTGGCTGCTGGCTGCTGGCTGCTGGCTGCTGGCTGCTGGCTGCTGGCTGCTGGCTGCTGGCTGCTGGCTGCTGGCTGCTGGCTGCTGGCTGCTGGCTGCTGCTGGCTGCTGCTGGCTGCTGGCTGCTGCTGGCTGCTGGCTGCTGCTGGCTGCTGGCTGCTGCTGGCTGCTGCCTGTGCTGGCTGCTGCCTGCTGGCTGGCTGCTGGCTGCTGGCTGGCTGCTGGCTGCTGGCTGCTGGCTGCTGGCTGCTGGCTGCTGGCTGCTGGCTGCTGGCTGCTGCTGGCTGCTGCTGGCTGCTGCTGGCTGCTGCTGGCTGCTGCTGGCTGCTGCTGGCTGCTGCTGGCTGCTGCTGGCTGCTGCTGGGCTGCTGGCTGCTGCTGGCTGCTGCTGGCTGCTGCTGGCTGCTGCTGGCTGCTGCTGGCTGCTGCTGGCTGCTGCTGGCTGCTGCTGGCTGCTGCTGGCTGCTGCTGTCTGCTGCTGGCTGCTGCTGGCTGCTGCTGGCTGCTGCTGGCTGCTGCTGGCTGCTGCTGGCTGCTGCTGGCTGCTGCTGGCTGCTGCTGGCTGCTGCTGGCTGCTGCTGGCTGCTGCTGGCTGCTGCTGGCTGCTGCTGTCTGCTGTGGCTGCTGCTGGCTGCTGCTGCTGCTGCTGGCTTCTGCGGGCTGCTGCTGGCTGCTGCTGGCTGCTGCTGGCTGCTGCTGGCTGCTGCTGGCTGCTGCTGGCTGCTGCTGGCTGCTGCTGGCTGCTGCTGGCTGCTGCTGGCTGCTGCTGGCTGCTGCTGGCTGCTGGTGGCTGCTGCTGGCTGCTGCTGGCTGCTGCTGGCTGCTGCTGGCTGCTGCTGGCTGCTGCTGGCTGCTGCTGGCTGCTGCTGGCTGCTGCTGGCTGCTGGCTGCTGGCTGCTGGCTGATGCTGATGCTGATGCTGATGCTGATGCTGATGCTGATGCTGATGCTGATGCTGATGCTGATGCTGATGCTGATGCTGATGCTGATGCTGATGCTGATGCTGATGCTGATGCTGATGCTGATGCTGATGCTGCTGCGCGCAAGCCCGAGGCCGGGGAAGTCTACATCATCGACATCGATCCGGGTGTCGGGAAAGCTGCCCGCAGGTGGCACTTACGTGTAGGGTTTAGGGTTTAGGGTTTAGGGATACCAACAGTCCCTAGTAGGGATCATAGTAGGTGGTGCTATTAGTATAAGGGGTGAACATCCCAGCTTATGTGTTTAGTCACACAACAACCACCTTCTCGCTACAGTGTTTTTTTAAATGCGAATCCGAAATTGGGATCTTCATGTACACATGTGGGAACCAAAGCCCTGTAAACCGGCTGCCAAGACCTGGCCGTGAATCACAATCTCTGAGCCTACATTCCGGTTTAAGTTATAGCTGGGGCTGTTCCCCCTTATATATATATATATATTAACAGTCCGAAACAGGACTAGTAGATCCCTAGTATGGACTGTTAGTATACGGGGAACATCCCAAGTTATGGTGTTTAGGGTTGAACCTATTCCTGGAGGTTCCTTCCAGCGCAAGGGTGGGCTCTGGGTGACGCAAGGGTCACCGAGATTGCTGCGCCTTGGGCAAGACTTAAAAGTTTAGCACGGTTCAGGGTTTGGAGTTTAGGGTTTAGGGTTTGGGGGTTTGGGCAGTGAGTTTAGAGCAGGTTAGAGCTTGCGGTTTCGTGGTCTTAGAGGACCCGAAGCAGCACATTCAACCGACTTCAGGACAGACTCAAGGTGCTCAGTGTTCAGGATGCAAGTGTCCACGGTGAGGTTGCTTCCGGGTTTAGGGGGTTTAGGGTTCAGGGTTCAGGGTTTAGGGTTTAGGGTTTAGGGTTTAGGGTTTAGGGTGCCTCAGGGGATCGGGCTCTTGGGGTTTGGGGCAAAGGCATAGCTTCCTTATCCTTGACCTGACTCGAAACCCCAGGCCCTAAAACTCTAAACCGCTTCTAAAGCCCTTAAACTCCCACGCTGGGTTTCAGGGCCGTGGAGTTTGGGCGTCTTGAAACCGGTACCCAGTAGCACACCTTCGAGGTTTCTATAGGTTGGAGCCATGGCCCCTCAGTATGGCCCCTTACCCTTGTTTATTGGGAGTCGAAGTACGGGCCCTTGCTATAGAGGGTTTAGGGTTTAGGGTTTAGTGTCTTAGGGTCTTAGGGTTTTGGGGTTTCAGGGTTTCAGGGTTGATATAGGGCAGAGTACACACCCCCCATATGGGACCGAGGCAGATGCGGCCGAATTCCGGAACTGGCCACAGGCTTGGCTGAAGCTGCAGTTAGAACTTGAACCCCAAACCCCAAACCCTAAACCCTAAACCCTCAACCCTATACCACTGCAGTAGGTGATTCTTACTGGGTCTGAGCAGGGAGTGAGGGGGAAAAAGAGCCGGTGAAAGGTCCCTAAGCCCCTTAATCCCTACTGAGAAACGCATAGGTTAATGGGGCTTCAGGATTTCAAGGTTCAAGGTTTAAGGGGGTTCAGGGGTCGAATGTTGTCGGGTATATAGCCTTCGGAGCTTTTCGACATGAACGTTCCGGGGGGTCGGGGATTTGGGCCCATTTCCGTGGAAGCGTTTGCTTGTTGAGCCTTGTTGCTTGCCAAGAAAGGTCCGTGTAATCCCAGCTCAGCCGGGAAGCAAACCTCATGGGAGCTTTAAGCGCATGGGATTCTTGGCTTTTGGGCACGACAAGAGACTCTAAGCCCTTAGCCCTTGCCCACCTCAATCTCAAAGCCTCTATAGCCCCTAACCCCAAAGCCCCTGAACGGCTAAACCGGTAAACCCCTAAACTCCTAAACTCCTAAACTCCTAACCCCTAAACCTTAAACCCCCAAATCCTAAACTACATCTTTGACAGGCCCGAAGCCCAACCCCCCGCAAGATGAGCCCAGGAAGTGCCCAAGAAGCGGCTTCAGGGTTTTGGGTTTGGGGTTTAGGGTCTAGGGTTTAGGGTATACTCTGGAGACGGCTTCTGGGGTGTTCCTTCGCCCATATAATCTTTATGAGGTCATCCTAAACCCTGTTATTTAGAATTTAGGGTTTCGGGTTTATAGGGCTTTGGGTTTCGAGACGAACCCTAAACCCTTACTAAACTTTAGGGGCAAGACAGCGCCTTAAGCTTAAGCAACGATCGTCCTGATCTCTCGCCCAAATAGCCTGTATCAGGGCGACTTCGATGCCATCCTCGTGGATGGCACGGACATGGGGAATGCCCGAGGAAGGAGCGGGCTCTACCTTGGGGCCTTATCTAGGGTCTTAGAGGGATTCAAGGTCCAGATGCCGCAGGGCCAGGACAGGATCTTAAGTAGGGAAGTTTATATTCCAAGGCTCCGAAACCGAAACTCTTTTTTGTTTGGAGGAAAGGTCGGGGGTTGAGGGTTTAGGGGGGGGGGGGGGGGGGGGGGATCCCCGTGACCAGAATCTTCCGGCCTTGTTTTTGTTTTCGGAGGGTGTGGGCCCGCGAAGCCACTGCTCTCACCAGGCCTCCGCGGCCCCGTTTGCGCAGGAGTGATCACCTGTGGGGCAAGAGCTTCTTTGCTGGCTGTCCGGCTCCTGGCCGCGCAAAGCCCCACAAGCTTTGAGACCTGCCGGCTCTTGGGGGGGGGGGGGGGGGTTAGGCGCTTGAGGGTTTGAAGTTTAGGGCTTTTGGGTAGAGAATCAATCACGAACTTCTGGAGCTCTTTGAGAAGGAATAGTTACCACTTACAGGCTGCAGGAAAGCAGCCCTAAACCCTACATCCTAACCCCTAAACTCCTTAAGCCGGCAAACTCCCTCTTCAGAACCCTAAACCCTGAAACCCTAAACCCTAAACCCTAAACTCCTTAAACCGGCAAACTCCCTCTTCAGAGCCCTCCACCACAGAGCCTGTGCCAGGAGCGGGCTTCAGCCAACTCCTAGAGGGTCGCATGCCCCCCAAAAAACCGCGCAATCCCCAAAATGCACACTCTAAAGTTAGCTCCAAGCCCTGCACCCCAAGAAGCGCCCCCCAAGGGTTTAGGGGTTTAGGGTTTTAGGGGTTTAGGGGTTTAGGGGTTTAGGGGTTTAGGGGTTTAGGGGTTTGGGTTGAATAGATATTCCCAAAGCCGCTGTAGACTCAGGCCTGCACCGCCTGAAGGATGACGGCATTCTCTCCACACAGCTTGGTGCCTGCGTCGTGCCCCGTGGAAGCATGTGGAGCAGTCACTGTTTAGGGTTTAGGGTTTAGGGTTTGGGGTTTCGGGTTAGGGTTTAGGGTTTAGGGTTTAGGGTCTAGGGTCTAGGGTCTAGGGTTTAGGGTGGGCTCGTGCATCTCGGGCTTTGGGAGCACCTAGGGAACGGCTTCGGGGCTGCAGGGTATCCTAAACCCTCAACCCCAAACCCTAAACCCTACACCCTGAACCCTAAACCCTAAACCCTAAACCCTAAACCCTAAACCCTAAACCCTAAACCCTTGGGTTTTGTTTTTGAGATTAGGCCCTGGAATCCCTTAGCCCGAAAGACTGAGTTTGGGGCCTAGGCCACAGATTAGGGGTTGGCTGTCTAGGCTCTCGGATTCAGATTTTACCCAGACCTCCGCAAGTGTAGTTTCCTTTGTGGGCTACCAAGAGTTGTGGTCAATAAATACATAGATATGTACATCGATATATACACACCATCCACAACACCCTAAAACCGGTTCGCGGTCATGTCTGCCGATCCTGATAAACCCTAAACCCTAAACCCTAAACCCTAAACCCTAAACCCTAAACCCTAAACCCTAAACCCGAAACGAGGCGTCCAGACGGCCTGGCCTTCTCCCCCTCAGTGGCAGTTGGCCTTGCACGGCTGGCCGAGGCATCGTCCGGCTCACCGTGGGAGTCTAGGGTTTAGGGTTTAGGGTTAGGGTTTAGGGTTTAGGGTTTAGGGTTTAGGGTTTAGGGTTTAGGGTTTAGGGTTTAGGGTTTAGGGTTTAGGGTTTAGGGTTTAGGGTTTAGGGTTTAGGCCCTAAGCCCTGCAAGCCAACCCCCCCACCCTCAAACAAGAAACTAAACCCCAAAATTTTGGGATGTTCCCCCTTATACTAACAGTCCTACCCCCCTATTATAATCCCTGCTAAGGACGGTTAGTTTAAGGGGGAACATCCCACCCCTAAAGCTGTAAACCCCTAAAGATTGTAGTGGGCACGCATGCCCCTGGATCCGAACCTGAAGGAACCACCAGGAAGCACAGGAAGAGGCTTTGGGCTTATAGGGCTTAGCCCCCACAATAAGGTTTAGGGTTTCGGGTTTAGGGTTTAGGGTTTCGGGTTTCGGGTTTAGGGTTCAGGGTTTAGGGTTTAGGGTGAACTCATACTTCTGGAGGCTGGCTTCAGCATGGCTCGCGCCTACACAGCCGCCAGGGGCCTCAGCTCGAAGCGTTCAATCCCTAAATCCACGGGTTTGGGGGGGTTCAGGGGGGTTTAGAAGGTCTGCAGGACTTCCGCCCTACCAAAGCCCTAGCGGGGTTTCTCAAAATTAGGGGTCCCTTGTGAGGGCTCCTGGTGGTGCAACTAGTAAACACCAAGAAAACCTTGCTGAAGCCTGCTACCCCCCATGAAAACAGAAATTCCTGAGCCAGAGATCAGGAGATCCCTTCCTACGGTGGCCTCGCCGTCTTTGCCGTGGCGAGCAAAAGCACCAATCGGCGCCCCGCCGAGCCATCATGGCTTCGGGTTTAGGGTTTCGGGTTTCGGGCTTCGGGCTTAGGGTTTAGGGTTTAGGGTTTAGGGTTTAGGGTTTAGGGTTTAGGATGGCTTCGGGTGTTTTTTGGAGGTCTGGAATTCCCTCCTAAGAGCCAGTACTAGGGACCCAGAGTCGGCCCTTATTCCCTTTTTTAGGGTTTGGGTTCCCTCATAAGCCCCTTTAAACCAAAAAGGGCACCCTTTCTATTCCCTGGCCACTCTTGGGCCTAGAAAGTTACTGGTTCTGAGTATGGGATTAGGGTTTAGGTTCACAAAGTAGACCCTTTCTATCCCTAGGCGATTCGTGGGTCTAGATACGAGCCCTAAACCCTAAACCCAACACCCTAAACCCTAAACCCTTAACCCTTAGCCCTTAACCCTTAACCCTTAACCCTTAACCCTAACGGTCCAAAGAGCATCACGACACGAAGGTTCCTTGACGGGAGCCCCTGGCTGACCAATAGCTTAGACCCGAGCACCCTCAGCATCCCTTTAAGGGTTTGGGGTTTAGGGTTTAGGGCTTAGGCGAATGCAAAAGATGTAGTTGTATGTCGATATGTAGATATGATTGCCCTCGAACCTGGACCCAGGACCCACAGCAACCATCTACGACTTGAGTGTCCTTGAGTCTCACAGTCAAAAGGCCAACCCGAAATCCTGTAACCTAAATCCCAAACCCTAAGTCCCAGCCCCTAAATCCTGAACCCTAAATCCTGAACCCTACAGCCTAAACCCCAAACCCTAAATATTGAACCCTAAGCCCGTGAGTCACAACGCCCCCAAAGCCCCTGGAGGTGTCTCCGCTGCCTTGCCGACGCGCCTGGAACAGGTGCCGCTTCGGTTTTTGGTGTAGGGTGTCGGGTTCAGGGTCTGCGGTTTAAGGTTTAGGGTTTAGGGTTTAGGGTTTAGGGTTTAGGGTTGGTTGGGTTTAGGGTTGGTTGGGGGTGTAGGGCTTGCAGGGTCTGTTTCGGGTGGCCTTGATGTCCGACGTCCGAGGAACATGCCGGCAGCTGCATGCAGGAATGCTGGGGCTTCGGGCAGAAAGGTTTGGATGTGTACCTGATCTCCGAAGCCCTAAACCCTAAACCCTAAACCCTCTTTTGCTCCTTACAGTCTTTGGCCCTCAGAGTTCAGAATGTCGTGTGCTCGAGACCTCGGCATCTCCCCCCCTCACCCTTCAGCGATGTTTCAGAAGACCCAAGTCGGAGCCCTACTCTCAGCGGCCTTTTGAACCCTATGTAAACCCCAAAGGCCCTTAAGCACCCTCAACCCCCCAAAGCCTAAACTCCAAATCCTAAACCAGAATCCCCCTAAGCCGCCTGAAGCCCTTAAAGCCCTTAAGCCCCCTCAACCCAAAACGCGCTAACCTCACCTTAAACCCTACTCCAGAAACCCCTTAAACCGCCCCAAATGTCTTCAAGCCCTTAACCCCCCCCCCCCCCCCCCCCCCCCTCCCCTCAACCCAAAACGCGCTACACGGCAAGGGAACCTCAAAACAAGAGTGCGACCGAACCCAAAAACCTGTACGAGCCAGGGCGTGCGCCGGAGGCCAGGGCGGTCGGGTGTAGGGTTTAGGGTTTAGGGTTTAGGGTTTAGGGGTTTCGGGTTTAGGACTTAGGGTTTAGGGCGTAGGGTGTAGGGCGTAGGGTGTGGGGCTTAGGGTCTGCGATTCCTGGGTGTTTGATGAGTCTGGATTGCCCCCTCCCCTCCCTCCCTGGTCAAATTGAAAAGTTGGGCTCAGGGAAGTTCGTAGGTAGTTCTTAGAAGTTCAGTACTGTACCTCAAATATCAAATAACAGTATAGCTCCTGAGATTGCAGTCACATCTTCCAGTGCTATCTTTCTTGGGATGTGGGGCCAGGGTTCAGGGTTTAGGGTCCCTAACCCCCCCCCCCCCCCCCTAAACGCCCTAAACCCCAAACCCTAGAACCCTAGAACCCGAAACCTTAAACCTTAAACCTAACCCCTCAAAACCCTAAAGACCCTAGAGACCCTAAAAACCCTAGAAACCCTAAAAGCCCTAACCTTAAACCTAACCCCTAAAGACCCTAGAGACCCTAAAAGCCCCTAGAAACCCTAAAAGCCCTCAACCTGGGCGCATGCCAGGTGTCCGCTTTGAAGGCACGCGCCGTCGCTCGCAATCTTCCAGAAGGAGCCTGGAGGGGGGGAGAGTTGCTGCGTCGTTCTCTCATATTACACCGGTTGAGGGTTTAGGGGTTTAGGGTTTAGGGTTCAGGGTTCAGGGCTTAGGGTTCAGGGTTTAGGGTTTAGGGTTTAGGGTTTTAGGGTTTAGGGTTTAGGGTTTAGGGTCCCAATCCCGAACCCCTCCCTTAGAGAAGGAACCCTCGATCGTGAGGGTTTGGGTTCGCAGGCCGAGGCCGGGGTCTTCAACTTCCGAGCAAAGCAACATCCCCGGAACCTCGAACTTAAAAACCCTAAACCCTTTAACCCCAAACCCCAAACCCTTTAATTACCCTAAACCCTAAACCCTTGACCCCTAAACCCTAAACCCTAAATCCTAAACCCTAAACCCTAAACCCTAAACCCTAGACCGAAGGACTTGCGGATTCAATGGAAGCCGCATTCATCCTTCCCGTGGCGGCCTGAGCAAGGGCTCCAATGCTAGGTCATAGGGTTTATATGTAGGGTTTTATTAGGGCTTATTGGGTTTATAGGGCTTATTGGGTTTATAGGGTTTATAGGGTTTATAGGGTTTATAGGGCTTATAGGGTTTATAGGGCTTATAGGGTTTATAGGGTTTATAGGGTTTATAGGGTTTATAGGGTTTATAGGGTTTATAGGGTTTATAGGGCTTATAGGGTTTATAGGGTTTATAGGGTTTATAGGGTTTATAGGGTTTATAGGGTTTAGGGGACCCAAGCCCTAAACGCAGGACAGCCCCCGAAGATCAGAGCGCAACATGGCCATGGCAGACAGAGGATTCTGTGGAGGAAAAGGCATGCGAGCCACTTGCGGGAAGTTGACATAACTTCAACGGTTACACAAAGAATGAGTCTAGGGTTTACATGGTGTAAGGTTTAAGTTCGTTGTACAGAAAAGCAGGAACTAGAATTGGGGGCCGGGGGCCGTGCGGTTGCGGTTAAGGGGCTCGGGTTCTAACTTTAACTTTTTACAGAAGCCCTGCTAGTTCTTGCACCAGAGCAGTTCGTCTGCTTCGTCACATGTCTCCGTATCGTGCCAACCGATTTTGCCCTAAACCCTAAACCCTAAACCCTAAACCCTAAACCCTAAACCCTAAACCCTAAACCCTAAACCCTAAACCCTAAACCCTAAACCCCAACCCTTAAACCCGAAGCCCTCCTCAAACTATCCACCACAAGTCCAAGGTCCAAAATCGAAGCCTGAACCCTGAAGCATTAACCCCCTTGTAGGACCTAAGACGCCGCATTAAAGGGACGAAGGACACGTGACCCTAAACCCTAAACCCTAAACCCTAAACCCTAAACCCTAAACCCCCCAATACCCCCCAATACCCCCCAATACCCCCAATACCCCCAATACCCCTAACCCCCAAAACCCCTCAACCCTCAACCCTCAACCCTACCCCCCTCAGCCCCCGAATCCCCTCAAAAGCCCTCTTAGGGCCCCCTTTTTTCGAAGCCGCAGGCTGCCCTGGCCGAAGCCCTACGCAGGGACGCGCCTGCAGAGTGTTCGGGAGACACCAGCGAAGAAGAGGAGAAAAGGAATGAGGGTTTGGGGGTTTAGGGTATAGGGTTTAGGGGTTTAGGGGTTTAGGGGTTCTGGGGTTCAGGAGTTTAGGGGTTTAGGGGTTTAGGGTTGAGGGTTTAGGGTTTAGGGTTTAGGGTTTGGAGTGTAGCCCTGAAACTCGAGGCTTAGGGGTCAGGGTTTAGGGTTTATGAGTGTTTCGGGGTTTGATGGTTTGCAGTCCTTGTGAGGCTAAGTCCTTGTGAGGCTAAGGGAATACAGGGTTTGTGTAGGATTCCGGAGAAGCCGGCTAAGACAGTCGTGTTGGGCTCTTAAGGTACTCTGATTCTGACGCTACGCGACCTGCCTCGGCCTGGCCCAATGCAGCTCCCGGAGGGGGGGCTCAGCATTTGGATTCCGTAACCGCGCCTCCGTCCGCGCCCACACACCTGTCAAAAAAACCATTCCGGGGTGGGGGGGGGCGGGTGGCTGCCCGACCCTATAGCGATCCGCTCTCAGATCCCGCTCGCCGAGGAGGAGTACCCAAACCCTAAACCCGAAACCCTAAACCCTAAACCCTAAACCCTAAACAGTGCCTGTTCTGACACCAGAAACACCTCCGGCCCGAGGCCTCCGCGGATGGCGCCTCGAAGTCCCCATGATCAAGGGCCTCAACCCTCAACCCTCAACCCTAAACCCTAAACCCTAGACCCTAAACCCTAAACCTTAGGGGTACTTTTGGGTACTATAATTCCAAAGAAACAGCAAAAATTGGTAGTTTTTGCTGGGTCTCCAAGTTCAGTATAGAAACCCATCTTCAAAGGTACTTTGTGGGCAAGGGGAGGGTCTGCAGATAGTTTTGGGCTTTTGGATGTTTGTTGTTGTTGTTTATGGAACTCCGGGGCTTAGGGTTCAGGGTGGAAGGTTGAAGGGGCTTAAGGTCTTTTGTGGTCAGCCCCCTTCGTGCGTTGGGTTGATGCAGGGTTTCAGGTGTCGGGTAGCGAGACCCGAAGCCCCAAACGTCAAACCCCAAACCCAACCCTAAGCTCTAAAGGTCAAACCCGAAACCCCAAACCTCATACTCTACACCCTAAACCCTAAACCCTAAACCCTAAACCCTAAACCCTAAACCCTAAACCCTAAACTCTAAACCCTAAACCCTAAACCCTAAACCCTAAACCCTAAACCCTAAACCCTAAACCGCAACCATGCCTCTCACATCAGCAAGCCGCCAGACCATGCCTCTCACATCAGCAAGCCGCCAGGTGTGGGCTTCTCGGGCTCAGATCTCGGTCGGGCGCCGCCGTACAGTGGAAGCTATGCGCCCGAAGTCAGCCCCGAAGGCGCTGAGGGGTTAGGGTTTAGGGTTTAGGGTTCAGGGTTTAGGGTTTAGGGTGTAGGGATGTTCCTCCTGATACTAACAGTCCGTAATAGGGATTCTAGTACCCCGATGAGATCATCCCTCTAAAGGCTGTGCTGGTATTCAGGGGCAGCATTCCGAGCCTTAGGCTGTCAGTGATCTTCTGGGGTTTTAGCGCCCGTTCAGCTGGAAACGTCGTACGCCCCATGGCCCAGCGCCCCAGAACCCGGGCATGGCTTTGAAGTAGGGTCTAGGGTTTAGGGTTTAGGGTTAGGGGTTTAGGGTTTAGGGTTTAGGGTTTAGGGTTTAGGGTTCTTGCGGGGTGTGGCTTCGGTGAGAGCCGTTTTTTTTTTTCTCAATCTTGTAGGCGAGGCAAGATGTGCCCACCACATATGGGGGGGGGGGGGGTTCCGCAATTAAGGGACCCCAATAGAAACCCCCAAATAGTAGGATTCCTTTATGAGGATCAGAATAAGGTACTTAAACCCTAAACCCTAAACCCTTTAAGGTACCCCTAATTTGAGAGACCCCCACATATTAGGGTTTAGGATTTAGGGCTTTCCGGGACAGTTTTTGTGGTTGAGCCCAGGGTGCCCAGTAGCCTACAGCACCCTTATTGCCTTTCTTGGTTCGGTGTCATCCCTCAGAACCCACACTAAAACCCTAAACCCTAAACCCTGAACCCTAAACCCTAAACCCTAAACCCTAAACCCTAAACCCTAAACCCTAAACCCTAAACGAAAGCCACATCCTCTGCTAGGTTCCTGCAGAACCTAGTACCCACAACTGCCATGTACGTTTCGTTGTGAGGTAAACTTCGGCCCTGGAAGCTGCAGATTGAGAGGGGTTTGGGGTTTGGGGTTTAGGGTTTAGGGTTTAGGGTTTCGGGTTTAGGGTTTTGGGTTTAGGGTTTAGGGTTCCTTGAGAGGGGTTATAGGGTCACTCGTATGTAGGGCTTGGGCAGGCTACGGCTTCACGCCACAGGGCGCCTGCGCCCCAGAGGACGGGGGTGCGGAGTGGGCAAGGCAACGGGGAGGGGCCTCAAGACTGTATGCTGCAACGCACTCGGGCTGAGGGTTGGAGTTGAGGGTCAGCAAATGCGCTTTTCAACTTTCTTGACCGCACGCAATGAACGGATGAAAAGGGCGACGAGCAGTGGACCACAGCCATCAATACTAATAATACTCATAATACTAATAATACTCATAATATTAATAATACTAATAATACTAATAATACTAATAATACTAATAATACTAATAATACTAATAATACTAATAATACTAGTAATACTAATAATACTAATAATACTAATATATACTAATCATACTAATCATACTAATAATTAGCTTTGGGTCGCAGCTGGATAGCGCACGGAGTTCCATGGCCAGAGTCCCAATCCTCGCCCTGAACTCTGCAGCCCTCGCATGCCTCGATATATTTTTTGCCCTTGCAAAATGCCCTTTCGCATTGTCGGCGCGAAACCCTAAACCCTAAACCCTAAACCCTAAACCCTAAACCCTAAACCCTAAACCCTAAACCCTAAACCCTAAACCCTGCAAAAAACGACCCTTTTGTGCATTGTCGGGAGCCTGGCATCCCATGGGGTCTCAAAATCAGCTCACCCAGGCAATTCGCCGGCCCTGAGAGTGCAAGTGTGGCTTATGCTTAGGGTTAGGGTTAAGGTTTAAGGGTATGCATGCATGTATCTACTTATGTATATCTCTCTCTCTATATACATATATATATATATGTATGGTATATGTAGGTAGGTAGGTAGGTAGGTGTGTGTGTGTATACATACATGTGTATATATATATATATAGATATCCTTATATGTGTGTGTGTACTATACTCTCTTTCTATGTATCCATATATCAAACTGGTAAGTCATAACCCCAGCACAAACAGGGCTGAGCCCTGGAAATAGGCAAATACGGGGACTGTTTGGGGTTGAAGTTTTCTGGTGAATAAAGGTTGGGGCTTTTAGGGTCTATAGGGTTTCGTGGTTTAACCTTGCAAGCAGGATGCAGTACCTGTCTCGCGAGCAGTGGTTGCCAATTTCTATGCCTCTGATGATGGACTTGAGTTTATAGAATTTAGGGCTGTTTAGTGCTTACGATGTGCTTACGGCTTCGGGATGTTTAGGGCTTCGGGATCTTCAGCGTGTAGGGCCAATGACCAAAGAATGTCAATGACCCGGCTGCATGAGTGGGGATGGGCTACGCACACTCGCCTGTCCGAAAAAGAGCTTGGCGCGATCCTGACTTGGGGGTTTCCGAAAGTACTGGGTACCCAGATTTTGGGTAACAGACACTTCAAGTCCCGTTTTGCCCGGGCTTGCGGTCTCTAAGGCTTACGGAACTTGTCCATGCTAGGTGAGGGGCTTCCTTGTGTCCGTGATTCCCGTCAGGCGTTCGATGTTCGGAGGAGTCCTGAATAGGGATTAGAGCACCCCCGATAGAATCCCTATGAAGGACTGTTAGCATAAGGGGGAACATCCCAAATGCAACATGTATTTAGGGTTTAGGTCTCACTCAGTTTGCTCATCGAGCACCCGAGGAGGTTCAGCTTGGCTTCTTTCAGGGGCCTCTTCCCGCGATGAGGAAAGCCCTGAATCCTTAAATGGCTTAAAACCTTGGAGAAATGGGGAGCACAACTGATGCGCTTAACGCTCAGCCTACTTGTAGCCCAAACAACCTACCTTTCAAGAGAACACAAATACGTACACATTTACAAATATGAATAGTATCATGAATATCAACACATATATCTATATATACATGTAGACATATATCCCGAAGAAACGAACAGGAAAACATAATCCGGAAGGCAACCTACTAATGTAAGTTTCTTGGGCGGCGTTAAGTGATGTTCTATGTCAGGTCTCAGAGTTGCAAACCTACTTGGAGGTTCATGGGCATGTCCCAGTATGGCTATCTGCATGGTAACACTAACAGCCTTGTTTAGGTAGGTAAAACCCTGCTGATGAGCGGCACAGGTGCCGCCAACAGTGGCGCGAGCCATCGTGGCCAGAGTCCCAGACATGGGGGTTTCCTGTGAAACCCTAAACTCTAAACCCTAAACCCCAAACTCTGGTATCCTAAGAAAACCCTAAACCCTAAACCCTAAACCCTAACAGCCCTGTAGGGCCTGTTTGGTTGAGGGGCCGGGGGGGGGGGGGGCTGGAGGATGTGGCTTGGGCACTGTTTGAGGTTTATAGCTATAAGCTTACAGAGCTCTCAGGTCATGGGGATTTTGTCCGTTCTCCCGAAGGGATTCCCCTAAACCCTCAACCCTCAACCCTAAACTCTAAACCTTAAACCCTAAACCCTAAACCCCAAACCTGGTCGGGTGCGTGGCACTGTCTCCATCAGGGCTACAGCTGCGGAGTGTCGCGGCCCTTTGCCGACTGCACGCCTGCCGAGACCCGCATCGCCGGGGTGCCGAGGACGGTAACTTACTAAAACTAACCCTAAACCCTATACCCTAAACCCTATACCCGAAACCCTGAACCCTAAACCCTAAACCCTACAGCTCCAGAGCTTTGGGAAACTCCCAGGGATCAAGCATCTGGGTCTGTTCGCAGCCTGGGTTGCTGTGGAGGCGCTCTTTCCTCCTACCTAGGTAAGTACATATGAAAATATGAACAAAACTACAGAGAGGGTGTACTGTTTGGTTTCCGGATTTGTCCATACAGATTAAAAAACCACGATGGACCTTCAGCCTTTTGTTCTGGGGAGCCCTCAACCCTGAACCCAAAAAGCCCTAAACCTATAAAGAGTTCAAGAAGAGACCCAAGACACCAAGCTGCAAGCCCCACACCCGCAGCTCGAAACCCCAAACCCTGCAGCCCAAGCCCAAAAACTCGAACCCCAACACCCCCCAAGCCCCAAAGCACCAAACCCCAAAGCCCAAAACCCTAAAGCCCACGCCCGAAACTCGACACCCCAAACCCTGAACCCCAAACCCCAAGCCCAAAATACCAAACCCCAGGCTCCAAGTCCAACACCAAAACCCCCAAAGCCCCAAACCGCAAAACCGAAAAAGCCTAAATCCCAAACAACTAAAACCCCAAACCCCAAACCCCTAAACCCCTAACCTCACAAACCCTCAATAAACCCCCAACCTCACACACCCTAAACCTCACAAACCCTAAACCCTAAACCCTAAACCCTAAACCTCACAATCCCCTGAACCGACCCAGGCTTGGTCACTGCTGCAGACGGGGGCGGTTCCCGGCGAAGCCAGCGAGGTGCCCTGGCCCAGGGGGCGTGCTACGTAGGCGAGTAGAGGGTTTAGGGTTTAGGGTTTAGGGTTTAGTGTTTAGGGTTTAGGGTTTCGGGTTTAGGGTTGAGGGTTGAGGGTTTAGGGTTTAGGGTTGGGCTTAGGGGCATTTGATGTGTGAGTTGAATTTCAGTTCTGATGTTGTAGTGTTTAGGTTTTAGAGTTTGGGGTTGAGGGTTTATGCCCTCGCATTTCGACGCACCTTCAACTCATGTAGGGTTTAAGGTGGTGCGTGTGGAGAAGTCGCCTTGCTGCGTGTCTGAAGGCCCGTCGCGTCCAACAGGACACATTCAATCCTAATTACCCTAAACCCTAAATCCTAAACCCTAAACCCTAAACCCTAAAAGGGACAATCAGGGAAGTCAGAGCCTGGTTCGGCGCAAGAACTTGGAGGGGGATCTTGATGCTTGCTTTCTTTAGACTGGGACGAGAAGCCTGAACTTGTTCTCCTTCGTTCAGGTTTGCAGTAGGCTGGAGATGTTTCGAGTTTTGAACCCCTAAACCCTAAACCCTAAACCCTGAACCCTAAACCCTAAACCTAAACCCTAAACCCTAAACCCACCACTCCAAGCCAGGGGGACGGGGACTACAGCGAGTACGTTCCCGAGTCCCCGAAGCGAGAGGGAGCCCTGAGCAACGGCGAGCGGACAGAAGCAGGACGGGATGTGGCCCGGAGTTGAAACCCGGTTTAGGGTTAAGTTTAGGGTTTAGGGTTTAGGGTTTAGGGTTTCGGGTTTAGGGTTTAGGGTTTAGGGTTTAGGGTTTAATTAGGGTTGAGGGTTTAGGGTTTATGGTTTAGGGTTTAGAGTAACTGCAACCTTTTTGGGTTTCCGTATCTAGTAGGAATAATACAGCTTAACCTGCTAATTCCTTGGTTGTTGAAGAAGTAAGGTAATAGGAGCAACTGATGCTGTCTGCGGAAGAAAAGCAACGAAGTGGATGTGCGCTCTTTGGTTTTGGGATATCTCTCTCTTCTCTCTTCTCTCTTCTCTCTTCTCTCTTCTCTCTTCTCTCTTCTCTCTTCTCTCTTCTCTCTTCTCTCTTCTCTCTTCTCTCTTCTCTCTTCTCTCTTCTCTCTTCTTCTCTCTTCTTCTCTTCTTCTCTCTTCTTCTCTTCTTCTCTCTTCTCTCTTCTTCTCTCTTCTCTCTTCTTCTCTCTTCTCTCTTCTTCTCTCTTCTCTCTTCTTCTCTCTTCTCTCTTCTTCTCTCTTCTCTCTTCTCTCCTCTTCTCTCTTAGACCCCTATTGGCAGCGCCTGGTTGCACAGGAGTCTTCTCGGCCGCGGCATTGCTGCCGCTGGTGATGGTTGGTTCACACCTCAATATGGAGGTTCCAAATTCGGGTTCCCCCCCAAATAGCCCGAACCCTAAACCTCTAAACCTTTTTTCCAGAGGTACTCTGAATAAAGCGGATGTTTGGGTGCACAAGGGGTGGATCTGGGCTTTGGGTCTACCGGCATGCCCTCCTTTAAAGTTTATAAAAATCAGAGATCTTTTGGGGTACGTACCGGTGGCAATACGGAGCCTGGTCCTCCAAGGTAATAAGTTCAGGCTCCTCTTGGGAGTGCTGGCTTAAAGTTACGGCTCATGGTTCCACATGGGTTGAAGGCGTCTAAGCTTGTGGGCTTGGGCTTCATCAGCATCTAAACCCTAAGTCCCGGGCACCCAAAAGCCCTGGGCACCCAATAGCCCAGTGTCTTGAGAATCCATGAACATGACGTAGAGAACTGTCAGGTCTGGGGTTTGCTTTAGGTTTTGGAGACCTTAGTGTAGAGCGTGCCCCCAACAGAACGTAATGAGCGGATTCCCTTCTCTGCAGTGCACCTCAAATACGATCCAAAAGACACTCTAAACCATATACCCGGCCCAAAGCCTTGTAGTCTGGGTCCGATTCCCTCGCCAAACCTTCAAACCCTCAACCTAAAACCCTAGAATCCGAACTCTGATCCTGACACATCGGAAGCTTGGAGCTCAGGCGCCTCGATGGCAGCCTATAGGCCCGCTGCCTCCTCAACTTCTCCGTCTTGTGCGGGTTTGGGGTTTGGCGTTTAGGGTTTAAAGGGTTTTATAGGGTTTACAGGGTTTATAGGGTTGCTTACAGGGTTTATAGGGTTTAGGGTTTATATGGTTTATAGGTTTTATAGATTTTATGGGCTCTATAGGGCGTAGGGGCGTGGGGTGTGTGAGTTGAATTTCAGCCCTGAGGTTCGGGCTGCCAAGCGCTTTCGGGTTGGCCCCTTAAAAGGGCGAGGAGTGGGTGGCGGCCCCTCCCGGCAGCAACCCAAAACCCCCAAAGCTCAGGCCCAAAACCCCGAACCCCCCCCCCCCCCCCAAAAAAAAAAAAAAAAAAAGTAAATAATTAAGAAAACACACACACACACACACACACAGACACACACACACACACACACACACCCACACAACACAGACAGACCAGACAGACAGACAGACCAGACAGACAGACACACAGACACACCACACACACACACACACACACACACACACGACACACACACAACACACACACACAGACACACAGACACACAGACACACAGACACACACACACAGACACACAGACACACAGACACACAGACACACAGACACACAGACACACAGACACACAGACACACAGACACACAGACACACAGACACACAGACACACAGACACACACACACACACACACACACACACACACACACACACACACACACACACACACACACACACACCAACCATAGCCCTGAGAACCCGAACAACCCTAAACCCCCGAACCCCTCAAGCCCTCAACCCCCCTAGACCCTAAACCCTCCAAACCCGCCACGAAACCCCCGAGGTCCTGGACTTCAATATGGAGACCGGGGGCTTCTTCATGGATGACGCCATGATTCGCAGGTGCGTGGAAGCCCATAGCCCCTTCTTCCCCCTTACTTCGGGGTTCGGGGTTTAGGGTTTAGGGTTTAGGGTTTAGGGTTTAGGGTTTAGGGACCCTAAACCCTAAACCCTTTGGGGTTTTGTTGTTCAGGGTTTGGTGTTTAGGGCTCTGGGGCCTTCAGGGTGTTTTTTCAGCTTAGGGTTGTCTGTTTTGGGGGAAGACCCGGGGGTATTTATAGGGGTTTTAAGATTTATTAGTAGGGTTGAGGGTTTAGGGTCGTTCCCATCTTAGACTCCACCCCAGATGCTGTATGCTTTAGCGCTTGATTAACCGAGTTTTAGTAGAGGGACTCTCGGAAATGAATGTCATTTTGGAGTGTAGGGTAAGCCTCAACACCAAACCCGATGCACGATACAGATCAAGGCCTCAGTGCATACACCCCAGTCGCTCAGATTCTTGCGGGGATTCCCTACACTCTGTAAACCTTGAACCCGACCCCAATGTTCGCAATCTAGTTCACCAACCTCAAACGCTAAACCCCAACCCTATAAACCCTCTAAGTCCCACCTTCTTGCATTCTCAAGCCCTCTTCGCGCAGGAACGCGGTCGTGGTCGACACCACCCTAGACCTGCGAAGGCGTTTCTGCACGTTCAGGATTTCCGGTTTAGGGTTTGGGTTTTAGGGTTCTACTTCCGCAGCTGTTTGGGGTGTAGGGTGTAAGGTCCGAAAGCGCTGAACCATGAAACTTTGGACGTCAGGTTTGCAAGGGTTGACCTCATTACCTTGCCTAGCCGAGTGCCTAAACCCTAAACCCTCAACCCTTATACGAAGCCCCTAAGCTGGCGAGCGTTCTGCTGCCCATATGCATCGGTACATGCCTCTGCACTGGCATGTGGCGAACCTGCGGGCCTGGGAGGGACAAGCCCCGCCCCTTTGCGACGCGTTCTCCGGTGTAGAGTAGCCGCACACTTAGCATGCCAAGTCCGAGAGGGGGGTTTGGGGTGGGGGGGGGGCAGGGCGGGGGGGAGCGGTTTGCGCCCCCAATCTTAAACCCCCCCCGACCGCCCCCTACCTCCTAATAGCAAATACCCCCCTATTGGGAGGATTTGATATTGGAGGAAAGGGAGGGCTTCATATTGGGGGGAGTATTGAGAAGGTATTGAATCAGAGCAACCGGCCTCAGGTACCAGAGGGCCTCCCAGTAAAATCGAAGGTGGCTGAACAAGAGCAAGAAAGCCCCGCTTGGCAAGGGGGATTTTGGGGGGTAGAACCCTAAAGCCCAAACGCAAAAGTTGGGGTGGGGGGAGTTGGGCTACTAAGCTATGCGAGCGCGCGACAGGGAGCGCGCCCTAGATCTCAAGAAAAGGCACACTCCACGTGTGCGTGCACTGATGCACAATAAAAGCCTAAATCCTAACCTGCGGTTGTTGGCACGAAGAAGGGAGAGGATGGCTCTAGAGTCCTATAAACTGGGACCTGGGGGGTTAAGTTCTTGGGATGCAGGGTGTGGAGATGTGTGGGGACTTTAGGAGGGTTTAGTTGGGTTCAGGTTTTAGGTTGAGCGGGTGAACGGTTTAGGGCTTGTGGTGCCTCTGAGGTGGTTAACGAACTCGAGCTCCAAGCCCACAAGCCAAAGGACTGGAACCTAAACCCCAAACCCCAAACCCCAAACCCCAAACCCCAAACCCCAAACCCCAAACCCCAAACCCCAAACCCCAAACCCCAAACCCCAAACCCCAAACCCTAAACCCTAAACCCTAAACCCTAAACCTGCGCATTCTGCAGAGGCTCTGGAGGACGGACTACTGGGGTTTGGAGATGTTTGACCCCAACACATGGACCCACAAGTTGGGTGCTCGGATTGCGCGGGGAAGTGTAGACCGTAGACCCTTAAACCCTAAACCGTCAGCCCTCAACCCTACATCCTAAGCAAACTCTCTGATTCATTCTTGATACTGTACATATTCTTGCCCTATATATCAATTTATAATACACCATGTTTATACATGAATATATAATATTTATTTTACACACACATTTATATGTGGATATATGTATAACTATTCTATATGAATATGGTATTTACATATACTATATACTCTATATATATATATATATATATTCTGCATATTCTATGTATTTTATATATTCTACATTTTCTATATATCCGATATATTCCATATTCTATGCCGCTAGGGAATAGTAGGACGCCTGGAGGTTACTTTGATTCCTTCTACCCTGCTTTAACTTGTAGCTGGATACATCGCAGGCTTTCTCAGTACACGCGCTGGCCCCCTATGTCGCCCCTGCGGTATACCTCCAAAATGCCTAAGTAGCCCTTCTCTGACGCAGTTCCGTACCTATAGTTCCCTCAGGAAGTATGCTTTACTTTGGTCATCGAAAACCCAAGCGAATATTAAGCACATTGTTTCATGGCTCCAAGCGAAGTCAAGTTGCAAGGGTTTTCTGGGTCCCTTTCGTCCCAGAGTTTAGGGTTTAGGGTTTAGGGTTTAGGGTTTAGGGTTTAGGGTTTAGGGTTTAGGGTTTAGGGTTTAGGGTTTAGGGTTTAGGGTTTAGGGTTGACTCGTGTTTCGAAGCCCTGAGCTCACGTAATCTAGGGATCGGCATAAAGTCTGATGGTATCCCTGTATGGTCCCTTTATAACTATGTATACGATTATAAGCCCCAATCCCCGATTCTAATTGTTAACACCCCCTTTATTTGGTTCCGTACTTCCACCGATGCTACTGCCACTTTCTTTGGGGTTAGGTTCCCTTTTACGCACTTTCCTTCCCCGGCGCTGGGACCCAGGACCCTTAAAGCCTAAACTCTTTTACTTCCCCTAAACCCTAAACCTTAAACCCTAAACCCTTCCCCGTGACTCAGGTCCTTTCGACCACTGACTGTGCTGACTTTCCGGCCTGGCTCTCAGGGTCGAAGGCTGGCAGGAGTTCAGGTTTACGGCTTGGGCCGTGGGATGTTCCCCCTTATACTAGCAGCTCCTGAATAGGGATTTTTAGTACCTTCTATTGCAATCCCCATTAAGGACTGTCATGAGAAGGTTGGAACATCCCAACTTGGGCCTATGTTTTTTAAAGTAGTTGACGTCTAAAGGGCAAGACTGATATGGACCTTTGGGGGCTTAGTCAGCGACCTTGGGCCTGGAATACGGTCTGAGGGATGTTCCTGAATGACAGGTTTTTTGGAACTTCTGGGCCCTCCAATTTCGAAGCTTCCTAAAGCCGAAGCCGTTATTTCCTTTTTCAGGGTTGGGGTTCCCTCAGAATCCCCTTAAACAAAACAGGGCACCCTTTCTATTCCTAGGTTACTCCTGCATCACCCTAAACCCTAAACCCTAAACCCTAGGTTACTCCCGGGTCGAGTTTTCGAAAAAAAAAGCGACGCCACGGCCCACCGCCGCTGAGGTGGAACTACTTGGCCCACGGTTTCGGCAACTGCGGCTTCCACCTAACCAATGCTGCTCGGCGCTGAATTTAGGGCCCTTAGTAGTGAGGATAGGGTTTCCGGGGTTGTTATAGAAAAAGTATTTAGGGACCATAAGGGAATAGGTTTAGTTAAGTATTCCCACCCCCTGTAGTAGACGTGTGCGGTTTAGGGTTCAAAGGTATACCTGGAAGCTCATGGGAAGCTCAAGGACTCTAGCTGCGCTTCGCAATAGGGTCGCTGCTGAGGAGCTCTTGTTATTGTTGGTGAGATCTCCATTTGAGGACCTTTTAACTTATACCTGCCCCTGAACCTTCAAGTAGGGTCCGGGGTTCTGGGCTCAAGGTTGATACCAGGGCCCTATTTTATCCTCAGCCCTCAACCTTGAACTCTAGACTCAAAAAATTCCTAAACCCTAAACCCTAACCCCTCCTGAACTCTAAAGGCTCTGCTGCATGGCCTCTGTTCCTGGCAGCTGGCGATTTTTGGGCGCCAGGCGCGGGAGCATCTAACTTAGGGTTTAGGGGTTCAGGGGTTCAGGGGTTTAGGGGTTTAGGGGTTCAGGGGTTTAGGGGCTTAGGGGTTTAGGGGTTTGGGGGTTTAGGGGTTTAGGGGTTTGGGGTTTAGGGTTCAGGGTTTAGGGTTTAGGGCTCCTGAACTGAATTTTTTACTTTGGGTAGTTTGTACTACGGTTATAAGGGTATTATGAAGCTTAATTTGTTAGGCTCCTGTATTAAACAGTTTCAGGTTTAGGGCGATAGGGTTGGGAGGAGGCGGCAGGTTGCAATTGTTGAGGGTTGTGGGTTTGGGGTTGAGGGAGGGGGGAAGAGTTTAGCGCCGTCGACCTAAACAATCGCTGATGGAGCTGAGTACGCCTTACACACTCCACACACATCGGCCAACCCCAAACCCTAAACCCTAAACTCTAATAACCATAAACCCACGATGGCAAAGTCCGATGCCCGATGTGGAGCTCCGGATTTTGCAGCGATTTCAGACCGACTGCTTGTAGAGACGAAGCACGCCAACTGCAGAAGATAGCCCCCTTTAGTCAAGGACCCCGAGTACGCCCTTATTCCCTTTGGGAGGGTTCTGGTTCCCTGAAAAAGCTCCTTAGAACCAAAAAAGGCACCCTTTTTATTCCTAGGTTGCTCTTGGGTCTAGTAGTGCTCAGCCCCTAAACCCTAAAACCCTAAACCCTAAACCCTAAACCAATGAACCCCGCACCTAGCAACAGCACAAAGCCAATGTAGGGACTAGGACCTGGCATCCTCACGCCAGAGAAGCTCCTAAAGTCCCTGGCCGAAGCGTCTACACCCCCAAAATCCTCAAAATCCCTAAGCCCCCTCAGCCCTTAAACTCCTACAGGGTTGAGGGTTTAGGGTTTAGGGTTTAGGGTACAGCCCAGAACCCCAAGCCCCTAAACCCCAAGAATCCCTCCCTCAACCCGTACCGCACGCCAAGAACCCCAAAGACCCCTACGTCCAGATCATCTCAAGGGTTTTGTGGCAACAGCTTGAGGGCGGTTCAGGGTTTAGGGTTTAGGGTTTAGGGTTTAGGGTTTAGGGTTTAGGGTTTAGGGTTTAGGGTTTATAATTATAAGGTTTAGGGTTTAGAAAGGTTTGGGTTTGCGGTTTAGGGCCGAGGGGATTTGAGGGCTTGCGGGGTTTGCGTGTGGGGTTTAGAGTGCTTAAAGGCTTGTTGTCTGGATTAGGGACTTGCCGAGCTTTGTTTTGTGGCCTTGGGGCTGTGGGTTTAGGTGTTTTGGGGTTAGGGTTCGGGTCTTGGGCATGAGTTTGCGGGAGGCCCTTCTCCACGCTCCACCCCCCAAGACCCTCAAAGCTATACACGACAGGCCTGTCAGCTCCCTTGGGCCTTTGCTGCGTGGTGAGCTTAGTACACAATCTGCTTGGAGAAACCTTTACCTCTCAGTTACCCTAAACGACCCAAGACCCTACCTAAGCCCAGGGGGGATCTAGATGACCTGAACTTCCCAAAGCCGCTTGATGGAGGAAGATTCCTTAAAGTAGATTGAGGAGCCTGCTAAACCCTCCACCCTAAAGCCTAATCCCTGAACTTGCGTTGACTTCAGGGGTTTCCCTTGGCAGCACTTGATCCAGAGATCTAGAAGCACAAGCCCCTAGCCCCCATAGCTTCCCTGGCTCGCAAAAAAAGTGGAGAGTGAGAAACCCCCCTTGGCCACAAACTCCCCACCCCACCCCCACCCCTCATCCCCCCGCCACCCCCTCTCCCCCAACAAAAACACCTAAAATGGCTCAGAAGCTAGGACGTGTCTAACCCTAAACCCTCAAAACACTCTAATTAAACTCTCCAAGCCCCATAGACCCTCTAAACCCCATGCAAACCCTCTAAACCCCATGCAAACCCTCTAAACCCCCTAAACCCTCTAATCCCACGAGCCTCGAGCCGAAACGCCCGAAGCACCTCTTTCCTGCTTCCGAGACCATCTCCCAGGCTCTTGGCGGCCTTGTGCGCTAGCCCCCACCGCTTCGCCCGTGCTGCGGGTTGCTTAGGACTATGGGGCTTCAGTTTGTTGTTCGTTTTGCAGGGTTCTTAGAGTTTCTTTTGGGGCTTTTGGGGTGCTTGAGGGTTTTAGGGTTATAGCGTGTAGGCTTGCAAGCCCTAAACCTACATCCCTACGGCCATCTTGGTTATAGCTGCAGCTCTTAGCCTTAATGATCTGCAAGAACAGCTGCAAGACTTCGAGCGTCAACCCTAAACCCTGAACTGGTTTTAGGGTTCGCCAGGCTCTTGGGCCCCAGATCAGATTCGGGTTGATGGGGCAACTACCAGGCATCAGGGTTTAGGGCTATGGTCTATAGGGTTTATGGGGTTTGTAGGGTTTATAGGATTTACAGGGTTAACAGGGTTTGTTAGGGTTTATAGGGTTTACAGGATAGGGTTTATGGGTTTATAGGGTTTATGGTTTATGGGCTTTATCATAGGGTTTAGGGTATAAGACATGCATTAGCAGGCTCGGGTTCGCGAATGGAGCACCGAAAGCCTAAGCTTTCATGCCCAAACACCATCTTACATCTCGAAGCCTGAAACGACCCGCGCAGGTTCGCCACTCACCCTGTGCACACCGAGAGCATCTGCTACGTGGTGGGCAGGGCTGACATCGTTTGCGCGCAGGCGGGCTTTAGGGTTTAGGGTTTAGGGCTTTATGTGGTTTAGGAGGGCTCGTGTCAGCCTCCTCTTTCGTGTTAACAACTAGTTTGCACGATTTCCCCGCCCATTGTTCATCCGACTTGCGGCAAGTGCACAAATTCAAATGGAATGTCAAACCTCAAATCCTGAATCTCCACCGTAGCTCTGAGACCCACCACCGACACGTTGAAAATGCCCCATTCACGGGCAGACTGGTTATTCGTGTTTGAAGGGAGTTGGTGTCCTAAACTCTGGACTATACTTTCCTTAGCAGTTGCGGCTATTATCAGGCATCCCTTGTGAGATAAGCTCAGAAGGACTATCCAATCTCCTGCACCCAGGACCACAACTCCCAAAGAGGGTTTCGGGGCTGGCCCTTAGGGTTTAGGGTTTAGGCTTTAGGGCTTAGGGTTTTGGACCCTAAACCCTTAACCCCTAAATCCAAACTATTTTTCGAAGCATGCTGAAGCCACAACTCTAAGCCTCTTGATGGCACCTCTAGACCCACGCAACAGGCCCTAAACCGGACACCCTACGCCCTAAACGCAAGTCGCCCATCCATGAACTTGACAGGTGCTCTTCCTGGTTATGCAGTATTCCTGGCCGTGTTGTGGGTTTCGGGGTTAAGATCCCGGTTTCCTTTTCGGGTCCCTAACCCCAGGGCCTTGCAGAGAAATGGGTTCGCTGAAGCATTTACGGGGTGCTTTTGTTTTTTTTTTTTTGGGGGGGGGGGGATATTTTTGGAATCCTTGTATGCATGTTGAGGAGGCAGTTCGGATTGAGAATTGTGTCGTGAATCTGTGTGCGTATTTTGGGAGGTGGTTTTGTGTTTTGGATGGTTGAAATTATTGGTTGGCTTGAGAGTTTGGGTTAAAGGGTAGGGGTGGGCATATAGGATGTGAGGTTGTGAGGTCGTAGGGTTACGGATGTCGCTGGTGCTTGTGGCTGGGGTTGTGTCACGAAGGTCGTTTCTTCTAGAAATTGTAACAAAACGATGGGGTCTAGGATACGGTATAGGGTCAGCATCTGCTTGCGTTATACAGGTTGCAGGGGATACAAACCTACGCTCCATATGCTCTGATATTAAATGTGGTGATGCTGCATTGCTAGAAGTCATCAGAACTATAGCTATTCAAACGAAAAATATTACCACCCTAAACC
This sequence comes from Symbiodinium natans, assembly GCA_905221605.1. Lineage (NCBI taxonomy): Eukaryota > Dinophyceae > Suessiales > Symbiodiniaceae > Symbiodinium > Symbiodinium natans. Next base: position 207,103 of record CAJNDS010002213.1, on the reverse strand, counting down.
CTAACCCCCAAACCCTAAACCCTAAGCCCCTACAGCCCCTACAGCCCCTACAGCCCCTACAGCCCCTACAGCCCCTACGGCCCCTACAGCCCTTGCAGCCCCTACAGCCCCCACAGCCCCTGCAGCTTGCCAGGCTCTACGCGCCCCTGTCCACCGCGGGCAGAAGCCTTTCGCAACGCATTGCCCGGGCCCCATGATCAAGGGACTCAAGGAGGGACCCTTATAAGGGACCTTAGGGGCCATTTAGGGGTTGCTTAGTGCACTTGGGTATTTTGGACTACATCAGGTATATATATATATATACATATATATAGGGGTTATTTAGGGGAATAAGATTAAGGGTTCCTTCTAGAGGTCCCTCCTTCTGCTCCTTAACATGAGCTTGAGGCACATGGGGTTGTCATGGGCTCGTCAGGGGCCATGCATCCCCCAGCACTTCCCAAGACAATGCCTTTAATCCCTAAACCCTAAACCCCAGACCCTAAACCCCTAAACCCCTAAACCCCTAAACCCTAAACCCTAAACCCTAAACCCTAAACCCTAAACCCTAAACCCTAAACCCTAAAGGGAGGTCGGCGAAGTCCTGACTTCGAAGCAAACAGCTGCAACTCTGCCCAGCACTCTGTGCTGAACTGGGTTTAGGGTTTAGGGTTTAGGGTTTAGGGTTTAGGGTTTAGGGTTTAGGGTTTAGGGTTTAGGGTTTAGGGTTTAGGGTGAACCTCATTCCGATAGCTCCAGCGATCTTTGGCTTACATGCAACCCTATACTCCTGAGATCCCAAACTTCTTAACTCCCAACAAACCCCGAAGCCCGTACTTGCTTCACTCACGTCTCCATTGTACCCCCCCCCCTTCCCCCCACGCCCGGCAAGGAAGTTGCACTCGGGCTGAGTGGAGATCCCTTATGAAGGTAATGTAAACAAGGGGCTCGAAACAAAAGGGGCATCCCAAGCAAAAAACTGCCAACAAACACTGCGAGCACGGCAAAAATATCCAACAGGCTGGACATCATCATACCCATATTGCAGAACCCCATACGTACACGCAGTGTGGTTCTTATTGTTTTTTTATACACGCTTACATACGAATGTATATTTACATGGTGATGTTGTGTACGTGCTGCAGCAGATGAGGAGTTCGCTTAGGCCCCCCAAAACCCTAAACCCTATAAACCCTGAACCCGAACACACTGTACTAGTCTCCTCTAGGCGGAGTTGTAATTCCAATGGGAGCCATTTACTTCCCCTTTTAAGCCACGAATATTGTGTACCTTGGGATGTTTCCCGTTATACTGAACCCTAAACCCTAAACCCTAAACCCTAAACCCTAAACCCTAAACCCTAAACCCTAGACCCTAAACCCCCTATGAAGCCCTGCTTGAGAACAGGCTTGGTTGCGGCTAATTCTCGCCTGCATCCTCATCGTCGCTGCGGGACTCTGCAAGGAGCAGAGTTGGATCAGTTTCGGGGTTAAGGGTTTAGGGTTAAGGGTTTAGGGTTTAGGGTATAGGGGGTTTTTCTGGGCCAGAAAGGACCAACGCGTGACAGTTCTTAATAGGGATTATAGGACCCCCTAGTATAATCCCGATTAAGGACAGTTAGAAAAAGGGTGAACATCCCATTGTATGCCCAAAACCCGAAGATGTGAGGAACAGACTTGGTATCAAGGACTTGCAGGGCTTGAGAGATGTGGGTTTCGTGAGTTAGAGCTTGTAGGGATTAGAAGTTTCGGTGCGCGCGTGGATATATACGTATATTTGTTATATAGAGCTCAACAGCTAGAAGCTCCAGAGGCGCTGAAGCCCAAAAAGGTCCACTCTTCAAGTTTTTTGGTTAGCCCTAAACCCTGAAACTTAAACCCCATTATAGACATATATATGTATATACATATATATATATAGAGAGAGAGAGAGAGAGACAAAGGCCCCACAGAAAAGAAGGAGGGCTTCTTCTGTGGCGCAGGAGACTGGCTTCACATTTTTCGGACTCCTCGTGATCTGGGAGGCCGGCTCGAAGCCACCATTGGTTCACCATGTCATGTGAACTTATGGTGTGAATCTAGGGCTTAGGGTTTAGGGTATAGGGGTTTAGTCATATCATAATGTGAACTTACTGTGCGAATCCAGGGTTTAATGCCTGTTTAGGGTTCTGAGGCTTGGGGTTTGGGGCCCCTGAGAAGAGTCTTTTGGATTGAAGGTGCGTGGCCCAGGGGTTCGAGCAGAAAGACGGAGGCAAAGAAAGGTGTTGTTTTGGTAGTGGACATCGGCACGAGATTCTGAAATCAGGACTGATAAGGGCCCCAAACTGTCAAACCTGATAGGGGTTGTATGTGTTGAAGGGTATGAAGGGAGCAGACAGTTAGAGCATAGTTAGAGGCAGCCCCGCAGCCTCAATAGCTTGCAGGCCCGAAACGGGAGCTTTGAAAGTTGAAGTCTCTTCTTCTCTACCACCAGGCATGGTGACCCTAAACCCTACACCCTAAGTCCTAAACGGGCTGCCACCATCGATTCCCCGTCGAGTCCCACTGAAAGCAGGAGAGCCGAGACGCTGAGCTTGACTCTGTTAAGGGCAGAAGGTGCACTACTATTTGCTTAAGAACCCCAAAAGCACAAAACATAAAAATCCTTGTATTCCCGTTGTAAGGAAAAATTGCAGGGGGTTCTTAAGCAAATCATTAGTAGTTTAGGGAAAGGGTCCAGGCCCCCCCACACCCCCCCGCCCTGCCCCTCTCTCCTTCTCATCTGAGTCCAGGTCCTGGCCCTCTTCCGAGGAAAGCTCGGCCACTCGTGCAGATTTGCTCGAGGGCTTATGGTTTAGGGTTTCGGGTTTAGGGGCTTCGGGCTTCACTGTTTGCTTGGGCAAGTTCTGAAGTTAACCCGAAGCCTGAAACTGCCATGAGATGCAGAACTTGTAGCCGAAAACCTCAAAATTTCAGAAGCCAAAAGTTAGGACCCGGAGTAAACCCTTGTTTTCCTTTTTTGGGTGGTTTACGGTCCCTTATACGCCCCTTTATAACCCAAAAAGGGTGCCCTTTTTATTCCCAGGTTACTCTTGGGGTTTTGGAAAGGGAGTGCTGTGACACAGAAACCCTGAACTTGAACCCTAAACACAAATCAGACATGTCATGCTCCAAGAGATCCACAGTAAGCTCCCATTCCCCATTGTTGACTCGGTTCGGTTCCCATATAAACCCCGAACCCTAAACCCTAACCCCTTTTTCATCCTAGGCTACGCTGGGACCTGGACCCTCTACCCGAACCTGAACCACCCCCCCCTAGCCGCCTCTTGTCGCGCGATGGCCAACTTGACCACGAAAAAGCTCAACCCCTTAGGATGCTCCTCCTGATACTAGCAGTCCTTAGCAGGGGTTTTTAGTAACCCCTAAAAGGACTGTAGGTATAAGGGGAAGCATTCCTATCAGAAATGTATGTAACTTATTAGCAGGAGAGTAGGTAAGCTCTAACCTGTTTGGGGTTCTATCCCGTAAACCCTAAACCCCAAACCCCAAACCCCAAACCCTAAACCCTAAACCCTAGACCCTAGACCCTAAACCCTAAGCCCTAAACCCTAAACCCTAAAGCCTAAACCCTAAACCCTATAGACATATACACATATACTCCCAAAGTCAACCTTGAGTTCCCCTAGGATACGCGGCAACTCAGCTAACCTGCGAGCCAGCTCAGACCCGTAGCTTCCAAAGCTCCTTGGGTAACTGCTGTTTGTTTGGGTTTAGGGTTTAGGGTTTAGGGTTTAGGGTTTAGGGTTTAGGGTTTAGGGTTTAGGGTTTAGGGTTTAGGGTTTAGGGTTTAGGGTTTAGGGTTTAGGGTTTAGGGTTTAGGGTCAGAGCCACCTCAAAAAATGGAGTAAGGATCCCCTAGAATGGCCTTATGAGGAAGAACCTTTGTAGTTTTTTTTCGGGGGAGTCCTTAAGAGCCACCCAAAAAAGTGCAGAATAATCATCCCTGTGTTGGCCTTCTAAGGAAGAATGTTTGCGTTTGTTTTTTTTTTGTTTTTTTTTATTTGGGGGGGGGTTCTTAAACTAAATAGCAAAGGGTGCTCCCCTAGGCTGAGGGGTCGTGCCATCTCCCCGCACATCCGCGCCAGGGTTCTCCGTCCAGCGCCTCATCCGCGCCGCTGCCTGAACCCTGAACCCCAAACCCTATTCCTAAACCCTAAACCCTAAACCCTAAACCCTAAACCCTAAACCCTGAACCCTGAACCCTGAACCCTGAACCCTGAACTCTTAATCGTAAACCGTATTTGTCCTCGAGGCCTGCTCTGACCATCAAGCCCTCAGCCCTAAGCCCTAAACCCTAAACCCTAAACCCCAAACCCCAAACCCCAAACCCTAAACCATACAAGACTTCTGAGCAGACGGGGCTTCAGGGGTGTCATGTTGGCTCTCATTTGCAAAGCCTGCCCCTGAAGCCTGCACCCCGAACGTTTCCGCGAAAGGCTTGGAAGCCCTTGAAACCCTGGAGACTCAAGCCTCAAACCCGTGGGTTTAGGGTTTAGGGTTTAGGGTCCCTAAACCCTAAACCCAGACCCTGCATCGCATGAAGGGATTGGGTTGGGGATGTCTTGCACCCTGGCAAGCCTAAACCAAGCGTTTAGGCCTTTAGGGTTTATAATAGGGTCTAAGTTTTAGGATTTAGGGTTTAGGGTTTAGGGTGTAGGGCAAATCAAGGGTTTAGGGTTTCGGCAAAGGCATGCAATGCAGAATGGTCCAACTCGACCTGCTTTTTGCTTGTCTACTGGGCTATTGGGCAAGTCTTTTCTATGCTTAGCATCGTGTAAGAAAAGCGTTTATGTGCCCAAAAGAAGAAGGCACGATTGGGGGCATCTAGGTACCCTCAACCCTAAACCCTCAACCCTAAACCCTAAGCCCAATACCCCAAACCTCCACACACCCTATGCACCCTTTCAGAGGTCTTCGGCCTGCTTGCGCTCGGGAGCGCTGCGTGCAGCGCGCTGAGATGTTCACCGAAATCATAAGCCCTAAATTTAAGGTACCTAAGCCTAGTTTCTTATATTCCTCATATATACCCCTAAACGGATTCTAGAAGGTATACCTACTGCCCCTTGTGATGGTAGTGCGCCTCTTGGGCGTTTCCTTACAGACAATGATGAACTGTGGGCCCCTAAACCCTAGACCCGAAACCCCAAACACTTCTTTGGAAGGGCACCACGGGCTCCAAGAATACCGTGTGGTCATGGGGCAACCCCTAAACCCTGAACCCTAAACCCTAAACCCTGAACCCTAAACCCTAAACCCTAAACCCTAAACCCTAAACCCTAAACCCTAAACCCTAAACTCCTTTGCTTTGGTGGGGGGAGGGATGGTTGTTGAGGGTTTCGGGTTTAGGGTTGATGCGGTGCCCTCTGGGCTCCCTCATAAATCTAGCTAAGCCCTAAAAGGGTAGCCATGTTCGAATGTGGTTACTGGGCTACCCTAAACCCTAAACCCTAAACCCTAAACCCTAAACCCTAACCCTAAACCCTAAACCCTAAACCCTAAACCCTCTTCAGGCGCCACCCGAGTGTGGTACACGTCCGGGACGCAGATCGCGCGCATGGATCCGTGCGCAGCCCCTAAACCCTGAAACCTGAACCCTAAACCCTAAACCCTAAACTCTTTCACCCCATCGCCCCAGAAACTCTTCGGACTTTCTGGGGAGAACGGGTTCGGGGACCACCGTCGCCTTGTCTCCGTTGTGTAGTCAGCTCACGGGTTCAGGGTTTAGTGTGTAGGGTTTCGGGTTCAGGGTTTCGGGTTTGGGGTTTAGGGGGGCTCAGGTTTGGGGTTTAGGGCCAAAGTTTAGGGTTTGGGGTGGTTTAGGGTTTTGTGGAATAGGGTTTTGTGGAATTAGCGCCAACTTCAGAGGCCCTGAACCTGGACCCTAAACCCTGAATTTTGACAACGTTTGGTTCACCTTTAACTAAATATCCTAAAGCCAAAAAACCTAAACCCTAAACCCTAAAGCTTGAACCCTAAACCGAGTCAGGTACAGTAACCCAATTGCAGCCTCCGACGACCCTTACGTCCGAGTGCTGTCCTATGCCCTGGTGCATGGCATGCCTGGGCCTGAGGGTGAAGGGTTTAGCTCTTAGGGTTTAGGGTTTAGGGTTTGGGGTTTAGGGTTTAGGATTTAGGGTTTAGGGCTTAGGGTTTAGGGTTTGGGGTTTAGGGTTTAGGGTTTGGGGCTTAGGGCTGTAGATCGTTTTTGGGTATCAGGGAATTTCATGGCTGGCGTGCTGCTGAGCTATCGTGTGGCTAAGCAAAACCTCAAACCCTAAACGCCTTGAGGTGAAACACTTTTCCTTTAGGTGATGTAGGAAAGAGCTTCTAACATAGCAAACACATTATATAGTAGTTCTTCTGATAGTTGTGTTATTTCAAGTGACAATAGAACAAATGTTGCGGGTAGAAGCAACAAGTCTCAAAGCATCTCAAAACCCAAGCCCCAAAAGCCCAGAACCCTAAAATCAACAACCTAGACCGTAGACGCTAGACCCTAAACCCTAAACGTCGCTTGCTGGAAACGTTTTGCCAGCCCCCCAGTCTGTGCCATAAGTCCCCAAAGCCTGAACCCCACACACGACTCTGAGAACCCCAAACCTACTCTTCTAGTTAGGGTTTAGGGTTTAGGGTTTAGGGTTTAGGGTTTAGGGTTTAGGGTTTAGGGTTTAGGGTTTAGGGCTTAGGGTTTAGGGTTTAGGGTTTAGGGTTTAGGGTTTAGGGTTTAGGGTTTAGGGTTTAGGGTTCAGGTTTAGGGTTGTTTAGGGTTTAGGGTTGTTTAGGGTTTAGGGTTGAGGGCGGTTCCCTGCGAATTACCCAAGAGGCCTGCACAGGGGTTTTAGATCATACGAAGCTGCCAAAAATCATACTTTTTTCTGGGCTCTTGTAAGGTGTAAGCCGTAAATGTGAGCAATCTGCATCTAGCTTGGAGAACCATAGAAGTATCGGGTCCCAGGGGTTTAGGGTTGAGGGTTTCGGTTTTAAACCCTAGACCCCCGACCTCAAACCCTAAACCCTTAGAACCCAAACCCCAAACCCTGAAGGTATCTGAAGCTGCTCGTCTGGCCCGTCTTTCTCTGCCGCGCCCTCGGGATTTTTTTTCGGAGCGTGTTTCGGGGTTTAGGGCACGCGCTGAAACCTAAACCCTAAACCATAAACCCTAAACCTGAACCCGTGATCTCTTGGGGGGGGTAGAGGGCAAAACCGCATAAACCCTAAACCCCAAACCCTGAACCCTATCAGCTTTGTGGTTGTTTTCGTTTTGGGGGGCGAGGGGGGGGGGGGGTATGGGAGTTCCTTGTTCTATAATACGAACCCTCGAATAAGGTGGCCGAAAATCAACTACAACCGATTCCGAAGCCCTGTGAGCCTTGCTCAGAATTTTGGTATTTGCGATTCTGGATTAGGGTTTTGGGAGGTCTTGGACTGGTGGCGGGGGTTTGGACTGGTTTGAATGCCCTGACGCCCCAAACCCAAAACCCTGAACCCTGAACCCTGAACCCTGAACCCTGAACCCTGAACCCGGAACCCGGAACCCTGAACCCTGAACCCTGAACCCTAACCCTTAACCCTAACCCTAAACCCTACGAAGCCCTAGACCTTAAACCGGGCGTATGGCTCCGGGTCCTCAGGCGGCAAAAGGACCATAATTTAGAGAACTGACCATACGCACTGCGGGTTTGGCTCATGGTTCCATATGGGTTGAAGGCGTATAGGCTTATCAGTATGGGCTTGGTTGATCAGCATCTAAGCCTCAAGCCCCAAGCACGGGCACCGAACACGCCTAACAGCCCAGTGCGATGAAACCCTAGGACCCAGATTAGGCCCTTGTCCCCCTTTTATACAGGGTTTAGGTTCTCTTACAAGCCCCTTTAAGCCGCAAAGGGCGCCCTCTTTACATCCTAGGTTGCTCTTAAGTCTAGGAACCCTAAACCCTAAACCCCTGAGCCCCAACCCTAAACCCTAAACCCTAAATCCTAAACCCTCTCTATCATAATGATATTTAAATGTTAATTCAAAAGTGGGCAACGGTGATTTTCGGCCTCAAAAGTGGGCAACGGTGACTTTTTTGGCCTCAAAAGTGGGCAACGGTGACTTTTTTGGCTCAAAAGTGGGCAACGGTGACTTTTTCGGCTTCAAAAGTGGGCAACGGTGACTTTCCTGGCCTCAAAAGTGGGCAACGGTGATTTTCCTGGCCTCAAAAGTGGGCAACGGTGATTTTTCCGGCCTCAAAAGTGGGCAACGGTGATTTTCCGGCCTCAAAAGTGGGCAACGGTGATTTTCGCCCTCAAAAGTGGGCAACGGTGATTTTTCCGGCCTCAAAAGTGGGCAACGGTGATTTTCCTGGCCTCAAAAGTGGGCAACGGTGATTTTCCTGGCCTCAAAAGTGGGCAACGGTGATTTTCCTGGCCTCAAAAGCGGGCAACGGTGATTTTCCGGCCTCAAAAGTGGGCAACGGTGACTTTTCTGGCTTTGACTTTCCTGGCCTCAAAAGTGGGCAATGGTGAATTTCCTTTTCCCCGAGTTTTTTTCAACGTTTTGAGATGCTAAACCCTGAACCCTAAACCCTAAACCCTAAACCCTAAACCCTAGGCTACGACTACTCCATGGATGCCGTACCTCTGGTGCACTCGATGGAGGAGCCATATGCCTCCCTCCCCCCATCCCTATGCTCCACGCGCCTTGCAATCCTCCCTGAATGAGGGGGTGGGTTTAGGGTTTAGGGTTTAGGGTTTAGGGTTTAGGGTTTAGGGTTTAGGGTTTAGGGTTTAGGGTTTAGGGTTTAGGGTTTAGGGTTTAGGGTTTAGGGTTTAGGGCTCAGGGTTAAGGGTTTAGGGCTCAGGGTATATCGGGTGTTGGTGGCCCTGCGAGCAGGGCTTAGGACGTCGGAGCCAAGGTTGTTTGGGGGCACCCCAAGCCCCTAAACCTAAAACCCTAAACCCTAAACGCTAAACCCCCTGAAAATCCCAGCGCCCCTGTCTTACCCGAGCTCGTTGCGCGAGTCCTGTGGGACCGGAAAGTTGCGTGCTTGGGTCGGGGCGTTCGGGTGCAGGGTTGCAGGGCTGGGCTGAGCTCCAGGACGTCCGGTTGATGCTGCCAGTTGCGGCGCACGCACCCCGGAAGGGATTGGGGTTTAGGGTTTAGGGTTTAGGGTTTAGGGTTTAGGGTTTAGGGTTTAGGGTTTAGGGTTTAGTGTTTAGGGTTTAGGGTTTAGGGTTGTCAAGGTTTAAGGTTTCTGTATTTCGGGGGTTGGGGGGGCTCAAGGTTGAAGGTCTTCAGAGTCTTTAGAATTGCACCCCAAAGCCCTGCGCCTGAAACGATGATAAACCCTCAGCCGCGCGTAAGCGTTTAGGGCGGGATCCGACGGCGTGCAGGACTTGAGGGCTTGTGGTGTTGGAGTTTTGTTTCTTGGGGTTACGGCTTAGGGTTTGGGGTTTAGGGTTTAGATTTATGGGGTTCCAGGCAACCAGCTGTGCGCGCAGCAGCCTCCCCGTTTCGGAGGGAGTGTGGAGTTGAGGGTTAACATCCTGATCCGCCGCGCAGCCCAAAGTGGCTCCACTTAGGGCAAATCAGACTAGACCCTACAAGCCCTGCCCTAAACACTCAACCCTATAAGCCCCAAGGTTTAAGGCCCTACACCAACTTGACCCCGTCAAGGAGCCCTCACCCTCAAGGAACCTCAGCCCCCCATCCCCACCACCACCACCCCCCACCACCCCACCCCCCCCCCCCACCACCCCCCCTCCACCCCTTTGGGCAAAGGGTCTCAGCTTAAGGTTAGTAGGGAGATATGTGCATGTAGGGATGTTTTGCAGGGTTGGCAGAGGCTTTTGTAGAGGGTTTGCAGCTTGGTAGGTCTCTAACCTCCATGCGGAATCCCAGGCATCCCAAACTCTTTAGGGTTTAGGGTTTAGGGTTTCAGAGCCAACAGTGTCTAAACAACAGGATTCCCACAACCCTGCAAAAGAAGAATCCCTACAGGCCATGACATGCCTGTACACCATCTGAGGCCCCAAACGCCCTGACGACCCTCAGCCCTGTAAGTTTCAAGAACCCCCCCCCCCCAAACCCAACCCTAAGCCCTAAACCCTAAGCCCTAAGCCCTAAACCCTAAACCCTAAGCCCTAAGCCCTAAGCCCTAAACCCTAAACCCTAAACCCTAAACCCTAAGCCCTAAGCCCTAAGCCCTAAACCCTAGCCACCCCGAAAACTGTCTGAATTCAGAGAGAGCTCGCCTGTGCCCATGCGCCTCGCCGAGCCGGCGGGGGAGAGCGCCGCCAATGGCGAGGAGTGGAAACCCTAAACCCTAAACCCTAAACCCTAAACCCTAAACCCTAAACCCTAAACCCTAAACCTCAAACCCTAAACCCTAAACCCTAAACCCTAAACCTCAAACCCTAAACCCTAAAACCCCAAGCCCTAAGCCAGAAACTCAAGACCCCGGCTCCCGGGCCCGCAAGGCTCAGGGATGAAGGGCTTGGGATTTAGGGTTTAGGGCTTAGGGTTTCGGAAGGCCTTTGGGATATGGTGTTCTTGAAGTGGGCGGAAGGGTACCCTGCAGCTTTCGGGTTCGGTGGGTTTAGGGTCGTTTGGTAGGGTTTCGTGGGGCTGCGGGGTTTGGGGCTGTCGGGCTGCAGGTGCTGGAGAGAACAGTTCCCTGGTACGATCTCAGATCATGACCTCCTCCCCCGCCTTGGCGTGTAGATGGGACGTAGATTCCCCACGCCCCTTCATGAGCGTTCGCATAATGAAGCAGTCAAAGGGTAGGGCGGGCTCAAGCAATGTGGGGGTTTCCGAAATTGGGGGGGGGGGGGGGGGGTAACTTTTTGGGGTCCTGATTATAAGGGAATCCCACTATTTGGGGGACTCTATTAGGGGCCCCTGATTTTGGTAAACCCAAAAATGTCAGGTGCCGCTGTACCCGAAGGAGAACTTCTCCAGTACTTCTGCTTAGTCCCAGCCCGAAGACCCTAAACCCAAAACACTAAACACTAAACCCTAAATGAACAAGACGGCCTGAAACCCCAAAGCCGAAATTGAATCACCTCGTCTGCAAGGACCTTGAAGGAAGCCACCTTCTGCCAGAGCCCACTCGGATAGGGGCGACCAGTATTGCTGGAGGTTCCCGGCCTTGAGCTAGGGTTTAGGGTTTAGGGTGTAGGGTTTAGGGATTAGGGTTTAGGGTTTAGGGTTTAGGGCCCATAAACCCCTGAGCCCCACCACCCATACACGTTAAGTCACCAAACGGTTGGTTGCTTCTCTTCTTCGCCCAAAAGCTCTCTGTAGCCTTCACGTGGTGCCAAGTAGGTGCTGGGGTTTGCTTTGATTGGCAGCTTGCCCTGCAGCTTCAGAAGACTTGGATGTCATTCTCCGGCCCCCCCAGCCCCCCCCACCCCGGGGCCCCCAATTTGAAGCTGGCACTGGCTGGCACGCCAAGGCCGCTTTTCTAGTGGAAACCCCCTTTCACTGAGAAGTAGAATAGAATCATGGGTGTATTATTGAGCCGGCCCACATAGATCAGCGGAGCGCACATGACCTTGCGGCGCCACCTTTCCAGGCAGCGTAGATGTTCGCTTTGCATTGCGGCCGTGTTCTGCGACAACGCTGGGCATGCAAGTAGGCTAAGTATGGCAGAATTGGCTTTTGCAACCCTTCAACCCTGCATAAATCTACTAATTAGAAAATTCAGCCGGTAAGCAACTAGAGTGGAATTCTTGCCCTGAATCCTAGATCCTAAACTCCTAAACTCCCGGAAGCCTAAACTCCCTAAACTCTTTAAACCCTAAACCGCAGATGCAGAGCAGGCTGCAATGTGCCTGCCGACGATGAGGCCTTGGAGAAAACTGCTTGGCCACTGGGCTTCGACGGCAGGGTTTGGGATTGTTGGTAGGGTTTAGGGTTTAGGGTTTAGGGTTTAGGGTTTAGGGTTTAGGGTGTAGAGTGTAGGGTGTAGGGTTTAGGATTTAGGGGCTAGGGAGTCTAGGGTGCAGGGTTCGAGGTGGGGTCCAGGTTTCAGCCCTCAACCCTGAACCCTGAACCCTGAACCCTGAACCCTAAACCCTAAACCCTAAACCCTAAACCCTAAACCCTAAACCCTAAACTCCTCAGGGTTTCGTGGGCATCCTCGCCCTCCCGAAACATCGATGGCCGGGAACGGCCGGGTTTTTGGTTTCGGGCTGAGGGGTTGCAGAGAACCCTGAACTTTTTCAAGGCAGCGCAACTCGTTAGGTCCTCAACGCTAGCAATAACCTATCTATAGACAACCCCAAACCCTAAACCCTAAACCCTCAACCCTCAAAATAAACCCTGAACCCTGAACCCTGAACCCTGAACCCTGAACCCTGAACCCTGAACCCTGAACCCTGAACCCTGAACCCTGAACCCTGAACCCTGAACCCTAACCGATGCCGAGGCTGATCCAGAGCCTCCAGGGCTGCCTCTATCGCTGTCTTGGGCCGCTCTTCGGCTGGCTAGGCAGGGTTCAGGGTTTAGGGTTCGGGGTTTAGGGTTCGGGGTTTGGGGTTTAGGGTTTAGGGTTCAGGGTTTCAGCTATACCCGATGCCCTAAACACCACAAGCCCTAAACAGACTAACCCCTGGGCCCTCAAAGAGGTACACCCTGAAAACCTCAACAGACAAGTCGCTAAACCCTAAACCCTAAACCCTAAACCCTAAACCCTAAACCCTAAACCCTAAACCCTAAACCCTAAACCCTAAACCCTAAACCCTAAACCCTAAACCCTAAACCTTGCTTCTGTGAGTCAGGCTTCAGCTTCCTGGATGACTGGTGGCCAAAAAGGACACTCCAGGCGCCCTGAACGAGAGAGAGTGTGGTTGAGGGCTTGTAAGGTTTAGGGTTTAGGGTTTAGGGTTTAGTGTTCAGGGTTTAGGATTTAAGGTTTAGGGTTTAAAAGCACAGGGTTTGGGATTAGGGTCTAGGGCATTAGGGGCTTGCTAGGGTCTTCGGGCTTAAGTGGGGGGGGGGCTTAGTTTCGGGTTTCGGGGCTTACGCGGGTTTAGGGCTCTGAGATCAGGGTTTAGGACCTCGGGGGGTTTAGAGGTTTGTGAGGCTCCGGGGCCTGCCCCGAAGCCATTAAGCCAGAAGCTCTCTGTTCCTCTTTTCATGGGGGTTCGGGTTTGGGGTTTCGGGTTTAGGGTTGCGCGTTTAGGGCTGAGGGTTTTGGGAGAGCTCGCTACCCCTTAGGTAGCCGTCGACCTTGGAGGTTTGCTGGGTTTGAGGGTTTAGGGTTGAGGGTTTAGGGCTTATGGTCCCTTAGACTATGGTCCCTTACCTCCTTAAAAGGGTTCTGAAGTATGGGACCCCTTGGGCTTGATAGCAAGTACTGGCCCAAAATAAGGGACCACGTAACTACCCCAAGAAAGCTACCCTAGCCCTAAACCCTTAACCCCAAACCCTTAACCCCAAACCCCAAACCCCAAACCCTAAACCCTAATCCTTAACCCTTAACCCTTAACCCGAAACCCTTAGCCCTAAACCCTAAGGGCACCTCCTGAGTGTTGAGCTGTTGGGAGGTAGAAGACCTGGTGCTCTACGAGACGCAGCAGGAGCAGGGCTCTTTGATCGTTCAGAGTTTCGGGTTTCGGGAGCTTAGAGCCCGTGACTTCGGTGTCACACGCGCCCTGCTCCGTGATTTTTGGGAGCAGGAGTTATGTGAATTTCGGGACACCACGACAAACCCCTTACTTTACGCAATCCGTCCTACCTAATTAAGTAGCACCTAGATAGCCCTAAACCCTAAACCTAAGCCCTAAACCCCAAACCCTAAAGCCCTAAACCCCAAACCCTGTTAGACCCTAGGGTCCCTTGTGCTTGTGAGTGCCCCTCCTTTGGTCCCTGAACTGAAGTCTCACTGGGGAAGCCAAGAGTCTAGGGTTTAGGGTTTATAGGGTTTAGATAGTTCTTTCCCAAGGCCATTGGGCTTAGGGGTCTGCAACTCCCTGAACCCTTACACCCTACAAGCGAATAGTAAATCTTCTACGGGCTCTGAAGTCTTCAAACGGTTTAATTAGGGTTTAGGGTTTAGGGTTTAGGGTTTAATGTTTAGGGTTTAGGGTTTAGGGTTTAGGGCCATAAGCCTAGAGACTTGGAAGGCACCTTGAGGTGTGAGGGTAATTTCATGGGCCCTTAGTATGGTCCCAAACCTCCCTTAAATGGGTTCCGATGTATGGGCCCGTAATCTGTATAGGGTATACAAGGGGCATATTATACGGGGTCCCCTTTTCAAGGGCCCGTACTAAGGGACCAGGGAACTGCCCTAAGAGATTCCCAGTCGTCCCTGTCCATCCTGAACCCCTATAAGCAATGAGTATAGAGGCCAAAGTCCCGAGATGGCGTCCCACCCACAAACAGAAGGGCTTAAGAACAACTGAAGGACTGTTCCGTTTCGCACGCAGGTCCCAAATCCCAAACTCGAAACCTAAACCCCAAAACCTAAACCCTAAACCCCCCAAAAACCCTTAGCGCCTCTACGGCAGGGGTGTTGGAAGTTGCGGCTCTCACCAGGAGCACCAGCGGCATGTGGTACCTTGGAGCCAAGCTCGCTTGTATGTTGTTAGGGCTTCTAGGGTTTAGGGGTATGTTGGTAGGTTCGAAGGTTCGGGCCCTAAACCCTGAACCCTAGGGGTTTAGGCTTCTTGCGTCTTCAGATTTTTAGTGCCCTCAACCCCAAACCCCAAACTTTCTCGGGGTTTAGGGTTTCTAGAGTTCAGGGTTGAGGGGAATAAAAGAGGAAGCGCGAAATACAATTTCGGCCTTGCTTAAGCATAAGGCTATTCTCATGAGGCAGGGGGGGGGCCTTAGCTCGCTTTTGTCCTTTCGGTATCAGCTACCCGAGGCCCTAAACACCACAAGCCCTAAACAGACTAACCCCTGGGCCCTCAAAGAGCTACACCCTGAAAACCTCAACAGACAAGTCGCTAAACCTAAGCCCTAAACCCTAAACCCTAAACCCTAAACCCTAAACCCTAAACCCTAAACCCTAAACCCTAAACCCTAAACCCTAAACCCTAAACCCTAAACCCTAAACCCTAAACCATAGCAAAGCTAAACCCTGAACTCTGAACAGATGAACCCCCACGCCCTCGACCGCACCCGCTTTGTCCCAAGGTGAGCGTCTTCAGCGCCCTCCGCGGGGGCGTGCCTCGACGTGAGGCCCCAGGGGTTTAGGGTTTAGGGTTTAGGGTTTAGGGTTTAGGGTTTAGGGTTCAGGG
Source organism: Symbiodinium natans (assembly GCA_905221605.1). Taxonomy (NCBI): domain Eukaryota; class Dinophyceae; order Suessiales; family Symbiodiniaceae; genus Symbiodinium; species Symbiodinium natans. Next base: position 191,856 of record CAJNDS010002213.1, on the reverse strand, counting down.
TTTAGGGTTTAGGGTTTAGGGTTTAGGGTTAGGGTTCAGGGTTTATGTGCAGGGTTTCGGGTTGAGGGGTTAGATCAGGATTTAGGTGCAGGGTTTTGGTTGAGGGTTTAGGGTGAGTTAGTGTTCGAAGGCGAGGGCTTAGTTTAGTGCAGTGTGGGTCCGGAGCCCAAACAGGTACACCTCAAAGCTGTTTTAGACGTGCAAACCCTTACTCTAAGCCCTAAACCCTAAACCCGTAGGTTTCACCTCACCCTATAGACTCTAGACCCTGAACCCGAGACCCTAAACGCTAAATCCTAACCCTATGCGTGGCTTTGTTTGGGAGGTTTCTGCACTTCGTAGCCTGACTCGAGACGAAGTTCTTGGGCTGGCTGCGACGTAATGTCCTAACCCTAAACCCTAAACCCTAAACCCTAAACCCTAAACCCTAAACCCTAAACCCTAAACCCTAAACCCTAAACCCTAAACCCTAAACCCTAAGCTCGCATCGCCTCCGCGCAGGAGCTCCAGAACGCAGCGCGGGCATTCAGCAGCCGTGGCGACCGCATCACGCGCTCGGAGATACAGGTCACCAATCGGGTTTAAGGTTTAGGGTTTAGGGTTTAGGGTTGGGTATTATGGGGCTTTACGAAAATCGGGGACGCCAAATATAGACCCCCAAATAGTAGGATCGCCTGAGAACAAGGACCTGAATAAGGTACTGTACCCCTAATTTCGGAAGTCGGAATACTTACGAATATATAGTATGCATTGAGGGTCCCGATGTCATCATTTACAATAATAACTCCCCAAACCCTACTGTAACTATTCAGGGCCCTGCATTTCTTCAACTCGATGGCGAAGCAAAATTGAGCAAACAAATTTCATAACAGTCGTACTACGGCTCAGGTGTATGTGATGGTCATACTTCATGGCGGTTTCCTTATTGGGTAGGTGCCCATAATATTCGGGCACTCAATTTTTGCAAGAAGGAACCCTGATTGAGAGACCTGCCCATATTTGCCCATGGTACGGCAAGTCCTAAACCCTAAACATCCCTACGCCCTGCGCCCTAGGCCTTATAAAAACGAATCTTGCACAGGTGCCATCAACATCCTGGAAGCCATACACTACTCAGAAACTTTAAGACCTTAACCCCAAAAGCCCTAAACCCAGCACTTCGCCCCAAACGCCCTTTAACCCTAGACTACAACCTTAGCGAAACCCAAGAACCCTTCAAGCTCTAAACCTTGAACCCGGCGAGCACAGCGCTAGGGCCCGACAGGGTGTAGAGGCGAAGACTGCCCCCCTTGCTGCAGGCCATGTTCTACTTCGCAGGCGTCTGGGCTTGGTTTAGGGTTTAGGGTTTAGGGTTTAGGGTTTAGGGTTTAGGGTTTAAGGTTTAGGGTTTAGGGTTTAGGGTTTAGGGTCCATTTGCGTGGGGCCGGCCATTCTGGAAACTTGACGCCCTCAACAGACCTTAAACCCCCCCAAACCCCAGATGCAGCTACCCTTAACCCTGAGCCCTAAACCGAAAGTAGGCCTAAACCCTAAACCCTAAACCCTAAACCGAAAGTAGGCCTTTAACAGCCTAACGCCTACAAGCCCTAGACATGGATGCTCAAGCTTGACTTCCTGGCTCTTAAGGAGTTGGGGATGAGTGAAATAGGTGCATATGTTCCCCTAAAACCCTAAACCCTAAACCCTAAACCCTAAACCCTAAACCCTAAACCCCCAACCCTAAGTCAGAAAGCTCTGAGGTACCTAATTCCTTCAGTCCCTACTGAGAGCAGGCTGAGCCCCACGTTTCTGGAGCCTCCTATACCCTAAACCCTAGAACCTTATATCCCCCTATTGATGAAGATAAAAAGTTTGGGGTTTAGGGTTTAGGGTTAGGGTATGGGGTCTAGGGTTTGGGGTTTTGGGTTTAGGGTGTGGGGTTTAGGGTTGTAGGGTGGTAGGGCTGTAGGACTGCAGGGCTTAGGGCTTAGGGCTTTTGACGGGGATGTGTTGGATTTTGTAGCTGTTGAGGCGCTTGGGGTTGAGGGTCTGGCCTTCGGAGGGCCTAAACCCTAAACCCTAAACCCTAAACCCTAAACCCTAAACCCTAAGGCTGCTACAACGAAAGCAAGGAGTTCCTGTCGCTCTTGACAGCTGGCCGCTGCCATCAATTTATGCTTTGAAATTCCTAGGGTTTAGGGTTTAGGGTTTAGGGTTTAGGGTTTAGGGTCCCTTAAACTAACGCCCCTTTACGACATTTCCTAGGACCCAGAGTAGTCCCTGCTTCTTTTTCCTACGGTTTTGATTCCCTGATAAGCCGCTTTAAAAGCAAAAAGGGCACCCTTGTTATTCCGAGGTTACTCTTGCGTCAGGTTTTTGAATCCCATGAGGCCGACATCCCTACTTCTCCCTATAACAGTCCACATGATTTGAATGTTTGTAGCCCCCCCCCCCCCCTACACCCCTGTACTTTCTTTCGACCCTAAACCCTAAACCCTAAACCCTAAACCCTAAACCCTAAAACCTAAACCCTAAACCCTAAACCCTAAACCCTAAACCTGCCCTTTGAGAGCATTTGAAGGGCCTAGGCGTGCTGCTCATCCTGACAGCCGACATACAGCCTCGTGCAAGGCAGCAGCAGAATACCACACCCTGGAACCCTCTCTTCAAGAGGAAGCCTAAAACCCTAAACCCTAACCCTAAACCCTAAAATCCTAAACCTAAAACCCTCAACCCCTGAAACCATCCTAAACTCTCAGCCCTCAACTGTGACATGTTTTGCGGCTCTGGGGTTCCCGGCTGCCACCAAGGTCAAGCAGACTGGCTGGATAGTCAGCAGGAGCCGGGGGTTATGCACTTGGGGTCTCGGCTTGTTGAAGAGCTTAGTTTTTCTTATAGTTTTATAGGATACATCGAGACCCCAATTCTTGAACAAATCCAAGATACCCTTAATTTTAACGTTAGGCGACCCAGCCTGGCCTGCCCCAGCAGCGAGGCAACCCAAACACGGAGATCTCGGGTGTATGTGCAATCATTCCCTTTTGGGCATGTTGTAACAAGCTCATGCATGTTGTAACAGGCTCATGTACGGACCAGGCACCCCAAATGTGAAAGTGGCAAAACGAGAAGAACACGGTAGGGTTGAAGGTCGGGTTGGGAGGTAAGGAGGGGGTAGGTAGCACCGGGTCGGTGCGAAGTTGGGGGGGTGGGGTGGGGGAGGGGGTGCCTGGCTGAGTGCGCCTGTGGTGTCTGAAAGACAGGTCGGCTCCCGCAGGGTCTTGGGCTTAGACTTGAGGGCTTTCATGAACCCTAAGCCGAAACCCGGCCCTAAACTGGTACTTAGTAGAGCCACATTGGACCTCTGGACTCGAATCCCTCAACAGCCCACAGCCTGGAACGCTACCCAGACTCTAGACCCCAACAGAAGTTCCGCTTTCTTAGGTCTCCAGTTCTCCCATTGATGCTCCTGTTTGGAGGGGTCCTACTCTATCAAGGGGCCGTTAATTACATAACCCTAAACCCTAAACCCCAAACCCCAAACCCTAAACCCTAAACCCTAGCATCCAAGAAAAGCGACCATCATTTCGGAGAAGTGCCCCGGTACCCCTGAACCCGACACCCCATTCCCAGGAGGTGGGCCAAGAGTCCAGCTTTCCGATAGACCACGTGCAGCCTGACGGAGTTATGCTGTGAGTTTCAATATGGGGTTTCCGAAAATAGGGGTACCCTTTTTTGGGGGCTCCTTTAAAAAGATTATATCGCATTTTGGGGGTATATGAAGGGTAACCCCATTTTCGGAATTCCCCATGTGTCCTTAGAGTTCCGAGGTAACACGGGGTTAGCTTTCTGGGCTCTTGCGAAGCAACTTCAATGATGTCACCAAGATATCACATTCTGTCCTTTATAGCCCTCTTAGAAGGTAGCTTCCTTTGGGGGTTTTTCGTGTCTGCACTGCAGACGCGCGATGCATCGGTCTTGACTTGACAACGGGCTGAGGGTTAAAGGCTCACAGGCTTAGCGCCTCTGATTGGGGGTGCCTCGAAAACTCTAAACCCTATATAAACCCTACTGAAGCTTCTGTGGAAAAAATACCCACTCGGGTTCTTGAGAGCACCATGACGGTCGGGAACCGAAACTTCGCAAGCCGTGTAATTGCCCTGAACATGAATCGCCCTCCTTGAATACCCGGAGAAGCCCGTTTTGAAGCAAGAGGCTAGACCCAGGCCCAAAGTCGTTGACGAAGACGTCCCCTCACTCAGAAATAGCTTTTCAAGCCTTAACACTGAACCCTAGATCCTACTCAAAGGGTAGCTATATGGGCCTTACCTCCTTTCAAGGGTTCTGAAGTATGGGCCCTTGGGTTGTACAGGGTTTCTGAGAAATATATATGAGGGGTCCCCTTAAGGCCCATACTGAGGGACCATGTACCTACCCCGATCCTACTCGAATCCCCGCAGGCCCCAGTGACCCCAAAAAACAGAACAACTCCGAACGATCATGAGCCTACATCCCACGTGCAAAAAACCCCTGAAGCCCCAAACCCGAAAAGGGGGTAGAGCTCAGGGCTTAGGGTCCTGAAGGGCATGAGCCCCAAAATCCCTAAAGCCCTGAAGCCCCAGACCCCTACACCCTGAGCCCAAACCCCAATCCCTAAGCCCTAAACCCCAAAACCTAAACCCTAAACCCTAAACCCTAAACCCTAGACCCTAGACCCTAAACCCATACACCTCAAACCCTCAACCCCACATGGAGGGTTTACGATGTTAGGTGTACCTTTTTTGGGTCCTTATTAAATAAGGGGATCCTACTATTTTGGGGGTCTATTTTCGGTGTCCCCTATTTTCGTAAACCCTAAGCCCAAAACCCTAGCCCTAAACCCTGAACACTAAACCCTAAACCCTAAACATGGCCCTCCGAGGCTGGACACCTTGGTCCTCTGGCCCTCGCGCCTTGCGAACCGTTCGGCTGGCGGCGGCTGAGACGGGGGCCTTCTGCAGCTTTAGGTTTGGTAGCCCAGTGGTGCCCCTTTACCCTTTTCTTGGTTCTGGGTTCACTTTAAAAAAAGTAACCAACCCCAGAAAAGGGCACCCTTGTTGTAAGATGGTTACTGGGCTACCAAGTAGGCTTCGGGGTTTGGGGTTTCGGGTTTAGGTTTTCAGGCTGTTAAGGGCTTCGGGGTTGGGGTTTGGGGCTTAGGGTTTGAACCGAAGTCTGGTTTGGGGTTCAGGGTGTGCGGTTTTGGGGGCTTTACACTTTGGGTCTAGCGATGGCGTGGGGGCCGGGGGGTCTTTGCTTCATGTCGTGGGGTGCTTCAGTGCTTCAAGGGCTTGTGGTATCCGAGGTCTAGGGTTTACGGTGAGTCGCGGTGTTCAGGGCTTCAGTGTTTGGCGATCTTAGTTTTACGGGTCTGTGACACTAAGGTTTCAAGGGTTTACGGCTTCAGGAAAATGACATTCGGAATCAAAGATTCAAAGCCTTGGGGCTTGACAACTGTAGGGCTCATGGTGGTTTGGATCCCAAAGGTAAGGCTCATGGTTCGGGGCTCCAGGGTTTTTGGGTTTAGGGTCTCGGGTTTTTAGGTGTAGTCAGGGTAGAATACGACTTCCTCTCTACGATCGAACGTGCAACTTTTCGGTTTCGGTGCGGTTCTCACTTAGTCTAAAACCTTAACTTCCTCATCGGTTCCTTGGGTACGGCACCCCTGAAGAATTCTGACCGTCGGGCTTCGGGTTTTCCCCTAAACCCTAAACCCTAAACCCTAAACCCTAAACCCTAAACCCTAAACGGTCAAGGGCTCCCTAGAGTAAGAGATACGATGGGCAGCTTTTGCAGGTAACCTTTTGGGATGTTCCCCCTGACACTAACAGTCCTTGATAGGGCCTACAGTAGTAGGGGGGGGAATTTTTATCCTAACTATTACGGACTGTTAGTACAAGGGGAGAGCATCCCAAGGTAGCCCCCAAGTGAAGGAGCAACAAAAAAAGCTGTTTGGGCGAAGTGACCTTATAAAGTTCACAACCTTTTATTTTTTCTGGTTAATGGAGCAGTAAGTGGGCCGGTAGGTGTGAAGAGGTTCAGTTTTTTGGGGTGTTGTCGACTTTTTGTTCAAAAGGTTTGGGGTTTAGGTTTCGGAATTGGGCTAAGGGTTGACGGTTGTGGGTATTTCGCAGGATCCTTAGACGGGCTTTCGTCAGACATGCTGAGACGGAAGCGGACAAAATCCATTTCGTGCAGAGTTGCTGGGGAGTGAGAGAACACACAAAGATCGGGTTTGCGGTTTAGGGTTTGTGGTTTAGGGTTTAGGGTTCCCCCCCCCAAAAAAAATGAACATTTCTTAGAATTAGAAGAAGCCTGCATGGAAGTTGCAATGGCGAAGCTTGTTAAGTCGGGGTTCCTCACGCAAATCTTGGTGTAGGCACTGATAAGCAATCAACAAACCGCTATCCTCTGAGCCCTGTCAGCCCTAAACCCGATCCAACCCTCTCCACACCTTGGAACCGCGAACCCTGAACCCTGAAGCCCTACATGGGCATGTCCCACAGTAATTAGGGTATGTCCCACAATAGGGTACACCCAAAAGACTGCCAGGAAATATTATTCTGAACCCGGAATCCCCAAAATGTTATCCCTACTTTGTGCAACCCCAAAACAGGGCACCCTTGTCGGGCTTCCTATAGAGAAAATGTATTCTGAAGGCCTATTCGGGGTACTCCTATTTCGGGAAGTACACATGTTGGGTTCAGGGTTTAGGCCCCTGAGCCCTAAACCTTCAACCCCCCAAGAATGCACCGCCCCTCGGGCCGAAACGGGGTAAGCCCCGGGGCTCCCAGAACCCCCATGTCCTCTCCGATAACCCCAGACCTGAGCCCTCCCCCCTAGACCCTGCACCTTCGACCCTGAACCCTAAACCCCAAACCCTAAACCCCAAACCCTAAACTCTAAACCCTAAACCCTAAACCCGAAACCCCCAAAACCCTCACCCAGCAACCCAGAGGCCAGAGAGACTCCAAACCCTAAGCCCCTAAGCATCCAAACCCGCAGCGCCTCCCACACCCCAGGCCCGAATGTAGGGGTCTGAATAATAAGAACAGGGCTTTGGGGGACTATTACATGAATCATTCGAAAGGGACGGACCATTAGGAAACACTGTTAGTGTTTTTTCCGACCCTTTATTAGACCCCCCCCACCCAAACCGGAAACAACACAGACCATACCAGGTCTCAAGCCTTAGTCGACCCCCCTAAACCCTAAACCCTAAACCCTAAACCCTAAACCCTAAACCCTAAACCCTAAACCCTAAACCCTACGCCCTTGAACCCCAGACCTTCAACCTCAAGCTCCCAGGATGGGCTAGAATAGGCCTTACAATCCCACAATCCACCCCATAACACAGAAAGGACCTCATAAAGGACCGTTGTAGGGTATAATTGCCCATCCTGGCCGTCCCTAAACCTTAAACTCCTAGCCCCTAACCCCTGAACCCTAAACCCCAAACCCCAAACCCTGAAGCCTGAACCCCAAACCCCAAACCCCAAACCCTAAACCCTAAACCCTAAACCCTAAACCCTAAACCCTAAACCCTAAACCCTGAACCCTAACCCTAAACCAGGTATGGCCTCCTGCTCACCAGCGCCACCCTCGCCTTGGGGAGCCTCCGGCGCGCACGTCCACAGCGCCGCCGCCACGCCGAGGCGCCCCTGGGCTTGCTCGTGCTTTGGGGTTTAGGGTTTAGGGTTTAGGGTTTAGGGTTTAGGGTTTAGGGTTTCGGGTTTCGGGTTTCGGGTTTCGGGTTTCGGGTTTCGGTTTCGGGTTTCGGGTTTCGGGTTTCGGGTTTCGGGTAGGGTTTTTTTGTGGGTGAGGTTCAAGCCGGCGTGATCAGATTACCCTGCCGGAAACTCTTGGGGGCTATCCTCTCTTAGCATCTCTGGCATGCGCTCGGTCGCCTTTGCCCGTTTTGTTGGTTCTAGGTTCCCTTCTAAGGCAACCGACCCCAAACAATGGTACCCTTATTCGAATCCCTAAACCCTGAACCCTGAACCCCTAAACCCTAAACCCCTAAACCCTAAGTGTACCTCAGATAAGAACCCTCGTACTGTGGAGTCCCCAACAGGGATCCACAGAAGCGGCCCTTTAGAGACCTGCAGGGGAACCTTCGGAGGGTTTGGGGTTTAGTATTTAGCGTTTAGAGTTTGGTGTTTAGAGTTTAGGGTTTAGGATTTAGGATTTAGGGTTTAGAGTTTAGGGTTTAGGGTTTAGGAATTAGCGTTTAGAGTTTAGGGTTAGGGTTTAGGGTTTAGGGTGCTTCAAACGTTTATGCTTTTGGGGATGGCATCTGCATCACCTGTTTACAGGCTTGCATGGGCCTTGTTCGAAATGTCTTGTTTTTTTTTTTTGGGGGGGGGGGGGGGGGGGGGGCGTCCTCTGTGCCTTACGAGCTCCAAACCTGTTTCTTGTAGGTTCTCATTATTCAGCACCCCTCCCCCCTCCCCCCCCCTTACGGTATCCATCCTTACGTCACCTACGCAAAAAGTGGCCTGTGGATTCTTCGAGTATCACGCATCCTACTCAGCAAAGGGGCACCTACAAGCGGACAGTTGGACACCCCGACTCGAGTATGGGCTTTACCCAGGCATTCCTAAACCCTAATTGAACCATAAACCCCAAGCGCTCTAACCCACAACCCTGGGCCCTAATGAAACCTGCACTTTAGACCACGTAGTGTGTCCATAAGATGTAGCCCAAAACGGTTCAGGGTTTAGGGTTGAGAGTTGAGGGTTACATTAATTTCGCGGCCCTAACCCCTATATATAAACACTACCTAAACCCTAAACCCTAAATCCTAAACCCTAAACCCTAAGCCCCAAGTTAGGTAGCTCCCAAACTTGGGGAGCCTGGAGGCCCCAATCCTTGGACTCGCCATTTTCGTGCTCAGCTTCCTGCCGATGACCAACATTCTCTTTCCCATAGGCGCTGGCGCATCATCCTTGAGGGGTTTAGGCTTTAGGGTTTTGGGTTTTGGGAATTTAGGGAATTTTGGGAATTTAGGGAATTTTGGGAATTTAGGGAATTTTGGGAATTTAGGGAATTTTTGGAGTTGAGGGAATTTATGGGGGTTAGGGCCCGGAACTTGCACTTTGGGAGAATGCTTCGTTTGCAAGTGTCAATGAAGCCTTAAACCCAAAGCACCGCTTCCTAAACCCTCAACCCTAAACCCTTATGGTGGGTACGAAGGGTGCTCCACGTTTAGGCTTTAGGGTTTAGGGTTTAGGGTTTAGGATGGCACGCCCACAGCTGTTTGCGGACAGGAACGCTGGTTGCCGAGCGCTTGCTCTACCTGCCCTCCATCGGCTTCTTAATTGCCCGGCTCCCGACATGTTCGCTCACGGTTTAGGGTTTAGGGTTCAGGGTTTAGGGTTTAGGGTTTAGAGTTTAGGGTTTAGGGTTTCGGGTTTAGGGTTTAGGGCTTAGGGTGTATCGAATCTAGGGTGTACTCAGTCAAGAGCCTCCTGCTGTGGTTTAAAGGGGCTCTAACGGCGCCATGGGTAGTTCGCTAAATGAGGGTCCCTTTTTGGGTCCTCAGGGCTTATTTGGTCTGGGGTTCAGGGTTCAGGGTTCAGGGTTCAGGGTTCAGGGTTCAGGGTTCAGGGTTCAGGGTTCAGGGTTCAGGGTTTAGGGTTTAGGGTTTAGGGTTTAGGGTTTAGGGTTCAGGGTGCTAAGCCCGTTTTAACCCCCTGAACTAACTTAGCTTTAAAGCTGCGAAGTCCAATTGCAAGGTCGCTGTCTGCTTCGCCCGCGACTACGTGGAGCTGGGTGTCGGGAGCAGACGGATCAGGAGCAAGCCAATAGTTTCGGATTCAGGTATTTAGGGTTTAGGGCAACTAGTCTATGGGTTTAGGGTCTAGGCTTTAGGGCTCAGGGAGTGTGACTTGTAACCCCAAACCTTAATCCCTAAAAACGGAGAGGCCTACGCGTCTCAAAAGCTGAGGGCTCTCACTAGTAGTGGCCACTTGGGTGTACTCTACTTTGGGTTCTTCCTCCACACTTACACCAAGGCCAAGACCACAAAAAACCAGAATTCCAGAAGACCCCAAAACCACAGCAGACCCTAGAAAACCCCCCCAGAAAGACAGAAACCCCCACAAAACCCTAAAGCCCTAAAACCCTCAAGCCTCATAAACCCTAAAGCCCTGAAGCCCTAAAACCTTAAGCCCGAAGCCCTAAACCCTAAACCCTAAACCGTAACCCTAAACCCTAAACCCTAAACCCTAGCCCTAAAGCCCTACAGCCCTACAGCCCTAAACCCTAAACCCTAAACCCTAAACCCTAAACCCTAAACCCTAAACCCTAAACCCTAAACCCTAAACCCAATCAGCCGCTGCCTCGCTCAAGCATTGCTCTGGGCTCAGACAGCGCTCTGACACTCCAAGTCCTGTGCCCCGAAGGATCCCCGGAGTTTAGGGTTTAGGGTTTAGGGTTTAGGGTTTGGGGTTTGGGGTTTAGGGTTTGGGGTTTAGGGTTTAGGGTTTAGGGTTTAGAGTGAAAGATTCAAGTTCTTCACGCAGCCCGAAACAGCCGCACACACGCGCACCTAGTAGCAGGGCAGGGAACCTTTAACCTTGTTGGGGTATTATAATCCCTATACAATCCCAAAGGTTTAACCTGTAGCTACCCCTAGGATACTGGACAACTAAGCACATGTCATGCTCCTAACGCTTCTGCAAGCACAGAGCGTGCTTAGCAGGTGCGCTTACGGGCCCGCGCCCCAGCTTCCACAGGTCATTACCAGGTAACCCTGAAGCCCTACGCCCTTAACACTAATCCCTAAAACCTAGTTAAACCCTAAAGCCCGAAGACCTCAAGCTAAAAAACGCCCAAAGCCATGAACCCTAAAACCCCATAAATCCTACAACCCTGACCTCTAAAACCCTGTGGCCATGATCCTGGACCACCTCGACCCAACGTCATATGCTGCCACCAGGTGGAGCTCTCCTCGGCAGCCCATTCTCGCCGTCAGGAGAAGCTTGCTGTTAGCTGTAGACCCGGGGTTTGGGGTTTAGGTCTTTAGGGCTTTAGGGTTTTCAGGCTTTAGGGATTCTTATGGTTTGGGGTGTTTAGGGCTTTTCTAGGATGCAAGCTGCATGGGCTCGCTGGCTACACCGCAAGGTCCATACTACACCCTAACTAGCACGACAACACTGCGACCCTAAACCCCAAACGCCAAAACTTCTACTCAAGAGGGCCCTGTTCAACATTTTGTCGAGTGTGCGGAGGGGGGGGGGGAGTGATGGATGCAGGGCTTGAGGACTTCGGGCGTGTGGGATTGGGCTGATTTTCCTTTTTGTTTTTTTTTTTTTTTGGGGGGGGGCGTCCCAGGTGCCTTGTAAAAGCTACCCAAGACTAACAAGAAAACTTGAACCACGAAACTCTCACGCCCAAACTACCCTAAACCTTCAAAAGACCCTTTTACTACATACTTAAGAGGGCCATTTTGTTGAACTCTAGCTTGACGGTGGGTCCCAGAGAAGATGTGCGCCACGAAGTGCGCCCCCTCAGCCCTTCATAGTGAACTATGAAGGGCCCGCCATATTCGCCCTGAGATCCCAGGCCTTTGCGCGTTTAGGGTTTAGGGTTTAGTGTAGATTTAGGGTTCAGGGTTCAATTGATTAGGTAACCCTAAACCCTAGACAGAAACCCTAAACCCTGAGGCACTCCCTGTAGCCCAAATCGCTGCGCCATTTGACACTTCAGGAGCAAGATGACTGGGGGAGCTCCTTTCCGCAACCCTCACAACCTTCCCGTGAAGGACGTTTAGGGTTTAGGGTTTAGGGTTTAGGGTTTAGAGGGGACCCCCAACATCGACCTACATACAGTAGGATCCCCTCATAAAAAGCACCCCATATATAAGGCACCCCTAGTAGGCTGAACCCTAAACCCTAAACCCCCACATGTTCAGCGTCTGGTCAGGGTTTGTTGGGGTTGAGGGGTTCAGGGTTTGGGGTTAGAATTGAGGGTTTCAGGGATTCAAGGTTTGGGGTCTAGAGTCTCAGGATTTAGGAATGAGAGGGGTTGTTCTGGTAGTGGCGGAAAGCAAGCCTCCAAGTCAAGCGTTGCTTTGGTGCGTAGCCCCAATCCTCTTCTTAAACAGCCTCAGCCCTGTAGAAGCACCCTAGTACTAAAAGCCCCCTCCCTAAAACCCCCAACCCTAACGTCCTAAAGCCTTATAGCCCTAAACCCTAAAACAGCTCCAGGACTGTGTCGTGTGCGGTCGGCCGTTTACCTGGCGGAAGAAGCACGAACCCCCAGCTCCAAGGAAGACAAAGGTTGAGAGTTGAGGACTTGTAGGGCTTCAGGGGTTGAGGGAGTTTCGGGTTCAGGGCTTCAGGGTGTTGGTTTTTTTCTATTTTGAGGCCTAGGGTTTAGGGCTTCAGGGGCTTTTAGGGTGATGAGGGCTTGCGTGTAGGGTTTAAGCCCAGCTCACGGATCCACGGTTTCCGTCGGGAGCATTCTAGGCCGCAGCGCCCGATCGGAAAGATCGGCTCCAGTCTAACAGCCTTCCTCGCACGATCTTTCGATTTTCTGAACATCGAGTACGTACCCTCAACCCTCTAGGACCCAGAGTAGGCCCTTGTTCCCGTTGTTTAAGTTTGGTTCCCGTATAACCCCCTTACACCGACAAAAAAGGGCCCCCTTCTAATTTCTAGGTTACTCTTGGGTCTAACCCTGAATTCTCAGGGTACTCACAACCCTAAACCCTAAACCCTAAACCCTAAACCCTAAACCCTAAACCCTAAACCCTAGGTTTACATTACCCTTTTAGAACCCAAGGGCCATACGCCTGAACCCTTTCAACTTAGGGATGCTTAGGAATGTGGTAGCCTGGCTCGAAGTGGGTGTGAAACATTTTTTTCAATTTTTTGGGGCATTATTCCTAAGACACAGCTAATAGTCATAATTTCTGCTCGGGTTCCTAGTTCAGTTATAGTTACAGGAGGTGTACTAAGCCGGTGCCTTGCACGTCGCCACAACTTCGGGTCCAGAATTAGTTAGGGTTTAGGGTTTAGGGTTTAGGGTTTAGGATTTAGGATTTTGGATTTAGGATTCAGGGTTTAGGGTTTAGGGTTTAGGGTTTAGGGTTTAGGGTTTAGGGTTTAGGGTTTAGGTAGCAACTTGTCTAGAAGTCAAGTTTAGGCTTTCTGTGGGGACTTTGTAGGGCCAAAGGCCTGATCGAATATTTTCCGACATTCTGGAAGATTCCGTTCGCATGGGGCAGTTCCTGTAGCAAACGTTATAAGACTTGAAACTTTAAGATTCCTCCAGGGCCTCCAAGGGCCTCCAAGAGTTTCGGGTTTAAGGTTTCGGGTTTCGGGTTTAGGGTTTAGGGTTTAGCGTAAGAGTGTCCAGAATGGCCCTCAGAGATTCGGGAATAGAGTTGTAGGGTTTAGGGTTTAGGGTTTAGGGTTTAGGGTTTAGGGTTTGGGGTTTGGGGTTTGGGGTTTAGGGTTGTAGTGATGAGGGTTTTGCGGGCTTCGAGGTTTCAATCTTTAGGGCTGCAGGGCTTAGAGGGGTGTGTAAGTACGGCTTATAGGATCTCAGGGTGTTTAGGGTTGAGGCCGTTTTGCGGTTTCAGTGTTTCGACATCAAAACCTCAAACTCGATTGTCCACCCCGCGCTCGATCAACTTTCATTTGTCAGTTTTCTCTCTCTCTCTCTGTCTCTCGCTGTGTCCATATATATATATATCTCTCTCTCTCTCTCTCTCTCTGTCTCTCTCATTCTTTCTTTTTCTGTCTCCATCTCGCCCTATCTCCCTCCCCCTGCCCGCAAACCCTGCAGCCGCTTTTCCTGAGGTGGGAACGCTGCTGGGATGAGGTCTTCCCACCTTGTGTTGAGAGTCCACCCTCTCGTAGGGCACAGGTGTTGCAGGCCTCTAGGCGTTGAGGGCTCCAGGGTTCGGGGTGCGCGGGTTTATAGGGTTTAGGGTTGATGGTTTAGGGTGTGCTCAGTAGCTTTGGGTGGAGGATGCAGAACCGCAGTGCTGCTTCATCAAAGCGCAAGGGTTCGGACCCCAAAGAGTTCGAGCTTGTCGACAGACCCCCCCCCCCCGGCCCAGGCACAAACTGCCCTGACGTACCCGCAAGCGCTGCAGTTCTAGGCTCAAGTGACAGCTTGAGACGCTCGTTGCACCGATTCCCATCGGCTGCACCATGGCCAACGTCACCCAACCTGATATGGCTGTACCAGTTTCACACGAACCAAGTCCACGCACGATGGGGCGTGGCGAAGAGGATCGTCCAAGCCCTCACGAGCAGGCCCTCATGAGACGCATGGTTGACGTGGTGTTGACCATGGAGTCTCGGTCCTAGAAGCATCCCCGAGCCAGAGTTCTGCACTCTGCACTGCGGTTTATCCTCTCAAGCTACGCGACCTGCGATATTGTGATACTACAGGTTTTGAGGCTGGAGTATCATGAGCCCCCAACAAGACTCTGGCCTCCTCTTGTCGAGGCATCATACCCCCTTACTGTGCTACAGTATCGTGTAGTATAGAGTATTCTAGCCAAAGCCCTTCTGGTGACATCCTGAATTTTCCTGACCCTCTTGGGGGATGCAGCATATCCTGGCTTCGGCTAGCACAAGAGGGAAGCTGGATTCAAAGCATAGCGGGTGCTACCAAGGGTGGTACACTAGAGTAGGGCATAGGGTGTTGCGCTTTTGCGGCCTGAAAATTGTACCTTATTTTCTCTCCGTCAGTCAAGTTCCCTCTCAACCTCAGGGTTTAGGGTTTAGGGTTGGCAAAGCTGAAGCAGCTGGAAGCAGCTGAATTTCACGGTTCGATTCCCTGGGAGAACCATGGCTCGCTGTGAGTTTCACTGCCGTTTCACTGCTGCTGCCCCTCAAGCCCCAACCGCAAACCCCTAAGCCCTTAAGCCCCCAAACCCCAAACCCCAAACCCCAAACCCCAAACCCCAAACCCTAAACCCTAAACCCCTAAACCCTAAACCCCTAAACCCCTAAACCCTAAACCGCCCAAGGAGCCAATCAGACCTGACTGTCTCCGGGCGACAACTGCGTCCCAAGCCTTGGAGTGTGGGGGCCGGCCCCTGTGGAGCAAACCCAGCGAGCAGGACTGCGGGTTCTACGAGTATCCTGAAACCCCAAACCCTAAACCCCAAACCCTAAACCCTGTAAACCGAAACCCTAAACCCGATAAACCCAGGCGCAGCTTTCCAGCAGCTTCCATCCAAGACTTCTGGAGCCACAGTTGGCATGGCCACCGGCGGTCGAAGACCCTGTTTCTGAGTTTTAGGGTTTAGGGTTTAGGGTTTAGGGTTTAGGGTGTAGGGTGTAGGGTGTAGGGTGTAGGGTGTAGGGTGTAGTGTGTAGGGTTTAGGGTTTAGGGTTTAGGGTTTTTGCTTTCCAGCTCTTAGTAATAGGGAAGTACCTTTAAGCCCAACCCAAAGCCATGAAGACGTATAAACCTTCTTCGGGTTTAGTGTGTAGGGTTTAGGCCCTTTCTAACCCTAAACCCTAGAACTTTGCATCCTAAACCCTAAACCCTAAACCCCAAACCCTAGACCCTAAACCCTAAACCCTAAACCCTAAACCCTAACACGATACCAAGGATACTTCTCTTACTGTTGCTGTATAACGGCGCCGCAGCAACAGTTCTGGGCACATTCGTGGCCCCGTGGCTCTGTACATTCCTTGGGCTTCGGGATGCCCTAAACCCTAAACCCTAAACCCTAAACCCTAAACCCTAAACCCTAAACCCTAAACCCTAAACCCTAAACCCAAGTACCCTAAAAGCCCGGGATGCCCATACAACCCTTCAGCAAACAGGTGATAAGAGGTGCAGGGTTTCGCATTTCAGTCCTCAGCCCGTCAAGCCCCCAACACTCCGCTTCTGCTCGGTCGTTGGGGTTTAGGGTTTAGGGTTTAGGGTTTGGGGTTTGGGGTTTGGGGTTCAGGGTTCAGGGTTCCCCCAAACCCAACTCACCCAACCCTCAATACTTGTACCGGCTTTCTGAGGCGCTTCTGGCGTGCTGGCTGCACACCCTGGAGATCTTACCAGGGATGGAGACTTGGCAGGGTTTAGTAGAACTAGGATGCCCAGTAGTACCCTTATTCCCTTTTTTTTTTTTTTTTTTGGGGGGGGGGTTTAGGTTCCCTTATAAACCCCTTTAAGCAAAAAAGGGCACCCTTTGTAAGCCTAGGTTACTGGGCAGCCTAGATAAGGGCCTTAAGAATTTGAATAGGGCTTTGAGGGTTTTTGCTGTATGACTATAGAGGGACCATAAAGGGAATACTGTTCGTGATTCTTCCGACCCCCTATATTGGGGGTGCTTAGGGGTCAGGGTTTGGGATCCACGTTGGAGGGTTCTGGCCCCAGACGCAGTAGGAGTTACATTCTGTGCCTCTGTGGGTTTAGGCGTTTGTGTGGGGTCCTCTTTTGTTGTGCTTCAACTGGGAGAACTTTGGGATCCAGCATGCGTCTGTTTGCTGTCCATGCTCCTTGGGGTCCGAGAATGGGCAGAGGTGCAACCTGCGTTGCTGCTGGACCACGAGGAGGAAGAGTACCAGATAGTTCTGGCGCCATGGTCGGCCATCTTTGGGGGACTGGCATTTGCTATCACACTATTTTCATGGCGCTGCGCGCGCAGCGTGTTCCTTGATCGAATCTGCATCCACCAAACCGACGCCAACCTGAAGTCAGAAGGCATTATGAGCATCGGCGCGTTTCTCAAGCGTTCGAGCTCATTTCTTCTCGTCATTATGAGCTTCGGCGCGTTTCTCAAGCGTTCGAGCTCATTTCTTCTCGTGTGGGACACGACGTACGTTCAACGCTTATGGTGCCTGCTAGAACTGGGTGCATACATGGCGAGCCACGACAAAGCGGCGGCAGGTTTTTCTGAGGCCAAGTGTAATGGCCCCATGCATTTTGTGCGTGGGCTTTGGCATGTGGATGAGCTTTGTTATGTTTACCTTCATGGAGTCTGTCGATGCATGGAGTGTTGCGATGTTGACGGGAGCGCGATGCGCCTCTTCATTTTGCAGCGGCAGTCCTGCGCACGCACTATCGCGACACTGAGAGAATGCTCGAGCAACTCGGCGAGTTCACAGTTCGGGATGCACGCTGCAATTGCTGCGATGTGGGGCACACGAGTGGCAACAGGCTTTGTGACCGCGAGGTCCAGATCCCTCCCGGGTGCAAGAACCCTAGAAGTCAATCCCTGCGCCCTAAAGAGCACTGCAAACAAGCCCTAAACCCTAAAATCTAAAATCTAAACCCTAAACCCTAAACCCTAAACCCTAAACCCTAAACCCTAAACCCTAAACCCTAAACCCTAAACCCTAAACCCTAAACCCTAAACCCTAAACCCTAAACCCTAAACCCTAAACCCTAAACCCTAAACCCTAAACCTAACCCTAAACCCTAAACCCTAAACCCTAAACCCTAAACCCTAAACCCTAAACCCTAAACCCTAAACCCTAAACCCTAAACCCTAAACCCTAAACCATAGCAGCTTCTTTGCGATTCGTCCCCAAAGGTGGTCTTGCAGTGTGTGCGGAACTGGTTTGGATCTGCGCAGAAGTTCGAAGAAGTGGTGAAGTCCGGCGTCAAGCACCTGCTCTATCGCCAGCTGGGTGGACTCTAGATCCCTCTTGACTTGGGGTTTAGGGTTTAGGGTTTAGGGTTTAGGGTTTAGGGTTTAGGGTTTAGGGTTTAGGGTTTAGGGTTTAGGGTTTAGGGTTTAGGGTTTAGGGCTTAGGGCTTAGGGCTTAGGGCTTAGGGCTTAGGGCTTAGGGTTTAGGGTTTAGGGTTTAGAAGTTTACGGTTTAGGGTCTAGGGTCTAGGGTTTCATTGCATTTAAGGCCCATGCCGGGGCTTTACGGAATCGTCTAGTGCAGGTAAGGGCATTGCTGTTCACTTCAGATTTGACTTCGGGTCTGGCTCCAGGATTGCTGTTTCCATACAGATGGTTACTCGTGGGCTCTGCTCCTCTGTTCTGGGGATTCCTGGACATTGCAGCAGCACGCGCCCGACTCGGTCTCTGGGACAAGGCTGCCATGTATCTGGGGTACGGATTGGTGTGGTGGCTGGTGACCTTTCCCCTGATCTTCGCGTTTACGCTGCTTATGGCACGGCATTCTCGCCGGCAGTTGAAGCCGCAGTGCCTGGATCATTTCAAATCGTTCCTGGTCTCGCTGCTCCTTTCGGCCATGTCAATTGGCGGTCAGTTCTTGCAACATTTGCCGCTTCACACGTTTGGGAGTATTTCGATCCTACTCGCCGGTGGTGTGTGGATGATTCTTCGCATTCAAGAAAAGAACTTTGAAGCAATGCACGGTTTTCAGGGTTTGGAGTCACTTGGGCCTATCGGCTACGGCTCTGCAGATGAAGTTGGTCCGGCACGGCAATACCAAGTGCCAGAAGACTCAGTAGAGCTGTAATGCCATATGGGCGGCTGTCAAAATTGTGGTCCCTTTGTGGATCCCTATTATGAGACGGCACCTAGTATTTATTAGGGTACCCCAAAAGGGATCATAATGTTGACAACCACCCATATACCCATGAGCCTTCAAGTGCATAATGCTTGCCGGCGGGCCGGCGTCTCAGCATGAACCCTCAAACCTAAGCCCTCAACCCTACACTCTAAACGCATGCAAAGGCTGTAGGATGCCATTGGAAGCAGTAGGCATAAGGTTTGAGGGGTTTGGGGTTGGGGGGCTCAGGGGCGTAGGGTAAAAAGGGTTTAGGGTTTAGGGTCAACCGCCATCTAGTCCGTTGAAAGTCAGGGTGCTAACAAGTTTGGCACCTCGCAAGCTTCGCCGTCTCACCCTAGAACCTTGGTGGTCCAAAAATGAAAAATAGAGGGGCCCCAATTCTTAAGCCCCGTTATATGCCAAATCTAGCGAAGGGCCCGGAAACCTAATTTATTATTTAATTTTAACCCTAAACCTAAGCCTACTCTTCAAGGGCCCTTCTGCCCCTACTTCTAGCTGGGTGGAGGCGGGGGACGGCGGGCCTGCTTGTAATCCCAATGTTCTCTCACTTGGGCGAGTTTTTTGAGTTTCCTGTACATGGATCTGGGTACCCGATGTGATTCGCCCCTTTGTCACTCCAACCCCCGCCACCCCCCTGCCCACCCGTGCGTTTGCATTTTTCCGCCGAGCGATGCAGATAACGGCGAGCCTTCTGAATGCTTCTGATTCTGACCCCAATTGGGGCCTTCTCAGATAGCCTGAGCAGAATCAAGGCTGCAGCAGTATGGAAAAGTCCCAACCCCATTGTCAATTCTCACTGGACTTGGTTGCGAAAAGATGTACCCCTAAGGCCCTCACCCCTCAATTGACTCGTTACCTACCTTCATATCCCAACAGAAAATGGAGCTGAGAGGTTTGCAGGCAGATCTTGTACCCCAGGGAGGCGAGTGGGTTAGGGCTAGGGGTTGGACTATGTGCTTCGTGAGCTTTAACGGTTCAGGGTTTGAGGTTGTAGGGCCCTGAACCTCATAATCCTGCACCTAAGTACCGCAAGAGCTCAACCTTATCAACCTCCCTAAACCCTAAACCTAAACCCTAAACCCTAACAGTATGGTCCCCAAGGCCAGACAAAACACGTCAGAAACTCCAATCTCGGCTCCCAAAACCCAAACCCTGAGGTCTGTGTACCTGGTGGCTTGGTAGCCCAGCCCAGTAGTACCCTCAGTCATTTTTTGTGATTTATCGTTTTTTTCATTATGACTGTTTATTTATTCGTTTATTCGTTATATATATGTATATATATATATTTATTTATTTATTTGTTTTCTATTTACTATTATTATTGTTGTTACTCTATACATATATATATAAATATATATGTATACGTGTGTATATTTATGCATACACATTTTTGGTTTTTTTCTTTCGGGCGGGGGGGTTCGGTTCCCTTCTACACCCCCCTTTAAGCGAAATTGGTTACTGGGCAGCCTAGTGGTGGACTGCGGCGTGAAGACTTACACCTATCGTAGGGTTTAGGGTTTAGGGGGTTTAGGGTTTAGGGGGTTTGGGGTTTAGGGTTTAGGGTGTAGGGTCAACCCTGTCCCTTTAAGCTTCGTAGCCCAGTGATGCACTTTTTGCACATCTAGATCCCTTCTAAAGTACCCAACCCCAACAAAGGGTTTAGGGTTTAGGGTTTATGATATGGTTGTTGGGCTAGCAGGTTACTCTAGATCTTAAAACTGTTCGCAACGAGAAGCTGGCTCATCGTGGTTGTACACGCTAGGAACCGGATTCCTTTGTAGGGGCTAGGGCTTATGATAGTGCTTATAAAGTTTTGTAAGTGCTTAGAAGGCTGGCAGGGTTCAGGATGTAAGTTTCAGGATAGAGTTTAAGAATTACAGGATATCAGGTGTCAGAATGTAGGTTTCGGCTTTGTTTTCTCCTTCTTCTCTTTGAAGGCGGTGGGGGGGGGGGGGGGTACCCATTCCTGAGATCTGCCGGTCAATACAGACCTTTCTAAGTCCCAACGCCGATCCGGTGATCTCTACCGACAGGTACAGACATGCAGCAACCGCTGTCGCAGCGAACGCTCTGGCCTCTGAAACCCTGTAGGCGATACCTGAAGCCCTAAGAGCCCTAAGCCCTAAACCCTAAACCCTAAACTTGAAGGTTTCGGGAGCCATTGGGAGTGTAGAGTTCCAAGGGTTTCGGGCCATGGTTTCGCCTAAACCTTATGCACTAAGCCCTGCAACGCCGCATCTTGTACAAGTTCTTGGCTTGCTTAGGGTTTAGGGTTTAGGGTTTAGGGTTTAGGGTTTAGGGTTTGGGGTTTGGGGTTTAGGGTTTAGGGTTTAGGGTTTAGGGTTTGGGTTTAGGGTTTAGGGTTTAGGGTTTAGGGTTTAGGGTTTAGGGTTTAGGGTTTAGGGTTTAGGGTTTAGGGTTTAGGGTTTAGGGGTTCCATAAAACTGTACATGCTGTGACATCAAGCACCACCACCCTTCGAATTTTGCAACCCCTTGGGTGGTTGCTTTGGGTTTAGGGTTTAGGGTTTGGAGTCTAGATCTTCGGAGGGTGAACGCTGCGAGGAACATCTGGGCGGTGGGCACAGCAGTAGTCGTAGGCAAGGGGAGGGGGTGGGGGGGGTGGGGGGGTGAGGATATACCATGGTGAAACATATGTTGACGGGGCCCTTTGCCTCTCTCTCTTGCCCCAAACCCACAACAACTCGTGAAAGCCAATACCCCTCAAGCTCCACGAACCTGGGCTTGCATGATGATCCAAAAAAAACAAAACCCCGAGCTTTGACTTCAATAATGATGAAGGGGGAGCTGCGGGGGTCACCTCGGGGTACTGGATTCAGGGGATATGACCGGCCATGGCATTCAGGGCTTAGGGCGATTAAGGATTTGGGGTGAGGGCTTTGTGCCAAGGACGCGCGAAGAGCTCGGCGTCCAAAGTAGCTGGAGGAATGGCAGCAGGAGCCACCTGTCCACTGGCTGGGCGCGGGATCGCATGTAGCCTTCTCTTCGCTCAGAACGAAGACCCGGTCCCTTCACCAGCACTTTAGACCCCACACCCCACACCCCAAACCCCAAACCCCAAGAATCCCATAAAGGGTTTAGGGTTTAGGTAGAGGGTTTTCTCAAAACCCAAAAGGGCACTCCTAGAAGGGATTGTATCATAAGAGCCTACAGAAAAAAGGTGGAGGGTTTTCAGGGCTTAGGGTCGATTGCAGGAAATTGCAGTTGCTCCCCCTCTTTCTTGTCTGTGACGGGGTCAGGTTCCCTCTTGAACCGAGGGCGTTCATCTCGTTTTTTTTCATAGTCGTTCGCCCGTTCTCCCAGACTACAACTTACACGACTTTGAAGGACAGAGCCCCCTATAGATGTAGGATCTTGGTAGCCCAGTGGTACCCTCTTCCCTTTTTTTGGTTCAAGGTCCCTACGCAAGTAACCAACCTCCAAAAGGGTGCCCTCATGATAGTATGGTCACTGGGCTACCAAAGGATCCGCGCAAAGGTTGCCCTGTCGAGGTTGTAGTCGTACTCCGCCTTTCTGCATACGAGTACTGCTGCTGTTGTTGAACAAGCCGGCTAGGATGCACGACACAAAGTGCCCCCCCCTAAACCCTAAACCCTAAACCCTAAACCCTAAACCCTAAACCCTAAACCCTAAACCCTAAACCCTAAACCCTAAACCCTAAACCCTAAACCCTAAACCCTAAACCCTAAACCCTAAACCCTAAACCCTAAACCCTAACCCCTGTCTGTAAGGCCTGAGCCTCTGCAACCCCAGCGAGCCCCCAAGCTGTGACGATCGTCGGGTAGTGGCCGCAGGAGCTGCTGCGGCTCTCACTTCCGCCTGGCTGGCAGCAGTTACCCCCTCTCTGAGGGTTTAGGGTTTAGGGTTTAGGGTTTAGGGTTTAGGGTTAGGGAAGTTACATGGGCCCTGAATATGGTCCTTTACCGCCGTTAAAGGGTTCTGGAGTATGGGCCCTTGGGTTGTATAGGGTAGAAGAGGGGTATGTAAGCGGTCCCCATTGAAGGGCCCATATTATAAAGGGACCATGTGTCCACACAAAGATTTAGGGCTTGGGGGTGGCCGGCTTTTGAGGTTGAACCCTAATCCCCCAAACAGCAGACTTAGGGTGTTTTAGGTTTTTTATTGGGCATTCATGGGTTTCGGAGAGACGAGAGAAGGTTTCCTTTCCATCTGAGTCGAGTCCAAAAACTCCTGCAGAGTGATGTCACGGTTCTGTAGGAGCCATTGTACGTTGCAGGATGCTAGTCGGATGGTGTAATTTGGCGCAGCTTTGACAGCCGGCCCTGGGCACAGGGGGGACAAGGTCCCTTACTTCATAGCACCCTTGCGCAAGCTCTTGAAGAGACTGCCCGCGAGCATGTCTATTCATCAGAATGGGCTTCGAGGAGTTCTGCGAGAAACCCCCCCAAACCCCCCTCTCCTGCAGGAATCGCATGTCCAGGAGCTCAGGGGAGAGAGCAATTCACTCGTAGGGATGGATTGGGTAGACAGCTTAGCATTGACATATAGAACTCATATAGGGCCCTGTTTCCATTCGAGCTACATCAACTGAAAGTTTCGTGATTTGAGTTGCAAAAAGATGCAGAAATAAAAGCGTTGTTTGCCATATGTACTTGAGTACCAAAGACCAAATGCTGTGACAGTTGGGTTCAAGGTTTACAGGGTGCAGAGCTGCTCTTGTGATCCGTGGCGATGTCCATTCACTTTCTCTCAGCCGACTATGGTTCTGGAGCGCGCATCTCGACCTGGAATGTATTCTTGGGGGTATTCTAACCCTAAACCCTAAACCCTAAACCACCGTGCATCTGCCAGATGGCCCGCGGCGCAAAGTCCCAAGAGAGCGGCGCCACTTCAGAAGAGGCGCTTTGGCTTTTCAGGTTTACGGTGTTGGGCGTTTAGGGTTTCGGGTTTCGGGTTTCGGGTTTAAGAGGTTTAGAGTGTATTTCGGGTCCATGTTCTGTTTAATTGGGGGGCTTGAAAGCTTAGGCATGTTAGGACTTCTGGTTGTACTGGGGGGCAGCCCTATATTGTCTGGGTTGCTGCAATTGGGGACACACGGTTGAATATTGTGAGTCCTACATACCATACTGGATCTCCCCCCCCTCCCCCCCCTCCCCCCCCCCCCTCCCCCCCCCCCCTCCTCCCCCCCCTCCCCCCCCCCTCCCCCCCCTCTCCCCCCACCTCCCCCCCCCCTCCCCCTCCCCCCCCCCCCCCCCCCTCCCCCCCCCCCCCCCCCCCTCTCCCCCCCTCCCCCCCCCCCCCCTCGCCGCCCTCCCCCCCCCCTCCCCCCCCCCCCCCCCCTCCCTTTGCTGTGAGGTTAGGGTTTAGCCCCCCGTCCCTCAGGATTTAGACTTTCAGGGATGTTTGGGTGTAGGTTTATGGTTGAGGGTGTTCAAGGTTTTGTTAAGGGTTTCAAGGTTTCTTTAGGGTTCAGATTCAGATTTTAGGGTTTAGGGTATAGGGTTTGCGTAAGGGCTTGTTTTTTTTTTTTTTTTTTTTTGGGGGGGGGGGGGGGGGGGGCGGGGGGCCCATACCCTCTCATCCCATGAGGCCAGAATCCTAAAGGGTTTGGGGTTTAGGGTTTAGGGTTTAGGGTTTAGGGTTTAGGGTTTAGGGTTTAGGGTTTAGGGTTTAGGGTTTAGGGTTTAGGGTTTAGGGTCAGCCTTCCGAGGCCAGCGAGCCTGAGCCCACTGTGCTTTTGGAAGAGCCAGGCCTTGGCTGTACCCTTAGCCTCTTGAACCCCCACACTGGTCTGGAGGGCTTAGGATTGAGGGTTTAGGGTTTGGGGTTCCGGGTTCTAGGTTCTAGCTTCTAGCTTCTAGGTTTCGGGTTTAGGGTTTATGGTTTAGGGTTTAGAGTTTTAGGGCTTCTAGATGTAAGGGTTTAAATCTTCCGCCGAAAAAAGCCGTGGGAAAGTTGGAGGGGAGTATGGCCACATTGCTCTGGCCTTAGGCTCTTTAGGGGCGTGTTTCAACTTGTATCCCTAAACCCTAAACCCAAGCCCTAAAAAACCCTAAACCCCAAACCCTAAAACCCTAGACCCTAAACCCTAAACGATGTAGCATGGTACCCAGTGTCAAGTAGCCGCAACCGAAACTAGCGGGCCCAGCTTGACCCGATTGACCTAAAGCCTAAATCCTGGAGCCTAAGGGTTTAGGGTTTAGGGTTTAGGATTTAGGGTTTGGGGTTTAGGGTTTAGGGTAGCCCTGAACCGTAAAGGTAACGCCGTACGTTGCGGTCCCCGCGTGTTTTGCGCGCGCGCCATCATTGTTGAGTTGGATGCCGGAAAACCTGTGAACTCATGACCCCTTTGGCTACATGACATGTTGACGACTACACCTGCCACCGAACAGAAGTCCACCCAGGGATCCTCCTAGTTAAAAGTTTAGGGTTTAAGGCTTAGGGCTTAGGGCTTAGGGGCTTAGGGGCTTAGGGCTTAGGGCCTAGGGCTTAGGGCTTAGGGTTGGAAGCGCCCATCCGCGCTCGAACGCCTCTTCCCGAAGCCATGAAGCTCCGAAAGAAAGCTCGAGGCCCAATGCAAAAAACAAGCACCCCTAGGCCCTCGACCCTGAACCCGAACACCCAAACTTGAAACAACACTAAACCCTAAACCCTAAACCCTAAACCCTAAACCCTAAACCCTAAACCCTAAACCCTAAACCCTAAACCCTAAAGCCAAAACAGCCGCAGGCATGCTCCCGGAGACGGCCACCCCAAGGGGAAGCTGCGCCAGCTTCCTAGCAGGGTCTAGGGCTTAGTTTTGGGGTTTTAGGGTTTAGGGTTTGGGGTTTAGGGTTTAGGGTTTAGGGTTTAGGGTGAGGGTTTGAGAGTTTCAGGGCTTCAGGGCTTCAGGGTTCCGGCTTCCCTAAACCCTAAACCCTAAACGCCCAAAACCACGAGATTCAAGGTGTAAGGTAGAGGATTTCGGCCCAGGCATATAGGGTAAGTCTCTGCTTCCCTACATGCTGTCCCACTGTCGGGCAGCGCATGTCCAGTTTGCAACGCTGCCCGCTGAAGCCCAGCATCACCGTAGGGTTCAGGGTTTGAAGCGTTTAGGGTTAAACCCTAAACCCTAACCCCTAAACCCTAACACCTAAACCCTAAACCCTAAACCCCAAACGCCTAATGAATCCCATCCCTTCGGCTCCTCCAAGAACAGCCCACACGACTAGAAAGCCCTAAGCCCGAACTTTCAGAGTCCTATAACCCTAAACCCTAAACCCTAAACCCTAAACTATCCTAAACCCTATATAAAGTATAGGGTTTATATTACTTTTATTGGTGAGTGTATATAAGGTTCCTTTTTTATATGGGTGAGTGCATATACTTGGTGTCCTTTTGGGGATACAAGAAGTAAAAGCCCTACTTCACATGGGGGTTTACGCTCTTAGGGGGTACCTTATTGGGGCCCTTATCATAAGGGGATCCTACTACTTTTGGGTGTATATTGGGGTCCCTTATTCTCGTAAACCCCCCATATCCTAAACCCTAAAGACCCCAGGAAGGCTTTGGGCTCGGGATTGTTCGCCCTGGCGCCTGAGCTGAGGCAGGCGCTGGCCCTCCTGGGGAGGCGTGCAGCGCTGTGGGTTCGAGTGTCTCAGGGTCTATGGGACACGCAGGTTGTGGTTGCGGTTGTTTTTGCTTCTTTTGTTGGTAGTGGTTGCGGTGCTGGTGCTGCTGCTGCTGCTGCTGGAGCTGGTGGTGATGGTGGTGTTGGTGTTAGTTTGTTGATGGTTGCGGAAGCTCGTTGTCTTTCTTGCTGCTGTTGTTCTCGTTTAAACCCCAAACCCCAAACCCCAAACCCCAAACCCCAAACCCCAAACCCCAAACCCCAAACCCCAAACCCCAAACCCCAAACCCCAAAACCCAAACCCCAAACCCCAAACACCAAACCCCAAACCCCAAACCCCAAACCCCAAACCCCAAACCCCAAACCCCAAACCCCAAACCCCAAACCCCAAACCCCAAACCCCAAACCCTAAACCCAACCCTAAACCCTGAACCCTAAACTCTAAACCCTAAACCCTAAACCTAAACCCTAAACCTTAGCAAGAACCCAGTTAAGCCCCCCAGTTCGGCGGTCGCCGTGTCCTGATGTGCCACTTCGGGATCCGGGCTTCAATGCTCCGGATTCATCGAGGGTTTAGGGTTTAGGGTTGATGGTTTACTGTTTAGGGTTTGTTTCCAGAAATTCCCTAAACCCGAAACCCTAAACCTTAAATCGCCAATCGGCTCGCCATCCACTGCTCGCCTCTAGCCTGCGCAAGGCCAGGTTCACGTTGATCTCATGGTCCAGTTTCCACATGTAGAATATTTCACTTTAGGGTTTAGGGTTTAGGGTTTAGGGTGTGATCTTATGGTCAACAACTCCCTAGCCCAAGTCTTGAGACAAGACGCGCTTAAGGAGCCCTGATAGCTACGAGTCATGTTGAACACGATCCGCATCCTATGCCTCACTCAAAGCTCTTAAGGCCTGCCCCTCGAGAGAACTAACTTTCAAATGATTGGAATGATTGGTAAGGAGGGTTCCGAGATTATGTCCATTCCTAAGGGCTTAGGGTACTATAGGGTTTAGCAAGGATGCCAAAACATATTAAACCGTAACAAATTGCCCTCAACTGGGCAGAAAGAGACCATTAGAGAGCAAAGCAATGGCACTTCTGGCACTTTGTCTCTTGGCCCTGGCCTTTGTGCCTTCCGGTGCTATCGATGCGCGTCTTGGTGCTCGGTTTGCTTACTGTTGTTGAGTGGGGAAGGGGGGAATGAGGTACCCTATATCTCCCCGTATATACCCCCCTCTATATACCCTTTGAGGGATTATATAGGGTACCTCATTACCTCATTCCCTACTAACCAACAGCACGTTTGGGGCTTATGCTTCAGGATGAACCAGGAAACCCATAAACATATTTGGGATTTGGTGCGTCCCAAGCCCACATCCAAGTAGACATACACTATCCATATCCTAACTCCTGCCCTCGCCAAGGAGGCTAGGATCTCCGGATATAGGGCTTAGAGCGGTGCGGGGTGCGGCAGGCTGCGCGCGGTCTACGACCACCTCAACCCAGTCCTGAAGGTTAGGGTTTACGGTTCAGGGTTTAGGGTGTAGGGTTTAGTCCCCCTAAACAGTAAACCGCAACTGTGTGTTGGTGGGTCGAGCTGGCCTCCGAGCTTCAAGACTTTCGGATTTTGGTGCTCACCTGAGGAACATTTACGAGAAGCTGTTCCTGGTGAACTGGCCGATGTTCGAAAAGATGACAGAGAAGGTGGTTGGCCAGAAGGCCGGGTGAGGTCCCTGATTTCTGACAAACCCTAAACGGCAACAAACCACTAAACAAGCCTAAGCCCTAAACGCCTAAACCCCTAAACCCTGTTCCTCTAAACTCTAAACCCCTCAACGCCTAAACTCCTGACTGACTGTAAGTTTCAGGTGCACGGTGCGCGAGTGAACAAAGGCCATAACAAGGATCCAGTCCAACTGGGATCCCAAACCCTATAAGCCCTGAGGGTTTAAGGTTTACGGGTTTAGGGTTCAGGGTTTAGGATATCTGACTGTTAGAGGTTTAGGGTTTAGGGTTTAGGGTTTAGGGTTTAGGGTTTAGGGTTTAGGGTTTAGGGTCTAGGGTTTTGGGTTTAGGGTTTAGGGTTTAGGAGTTAAACCCGAAATGCCTTGAGATCTGGTACTCCTCTGGCATGCGATTCTGTGCACCCTGCAGGGGATTAGGGCCTAGGGCTTCATATTCCCGCCAACAAAGGCTCACTTGCCCTAACCCCTAAGCCCGAAGCCCTAAGTCCTAAACCCCACACCCTAAGCCCGAAGCCCGAAGCCCTAAGCCCTAAGCCCGAAGCCCGAAGCGCCCGAAGCCCCCTAAGCCCCCTAAGCCCCCTCAGCCCTAAGCCCTAAGCCCTAAGCCCTAAGCCCTAAGCCCTAAGCCCTAAGCCCTAAGCCCTAAGCCCTAAGCCCTAAGCCCTAAGCCCTAAGCCCTAAGCCCTAAGCCATTCAAAAAGGCCGCTGCCGTGCTGGACCTTGGCACCGGCCCAGGCCAGCCAGCGTTGCTGATCGTGCCCTGGTTGCAAAGCAGTTTTGTTCGGGTTTAGGGTTTAGCGTTTTGGGGTTTAGGGTTTAGGGTTTAGGGTTTTAGGGTTTTAGGGTTTAGGGTTTAGGGTTTAGGGTTTAGGGTTTAGGGTTTAGGGTTTAGGGTTTAGGGTTTAGGTCTGTGAAGATTTCTGAAGGGGTTTACTGTAGGGGTTCAGGGTTTGGGGGTTTGAAGGTTGGCGGTGTAGGGCTTGGGCTTGGAACGGTGGTGCAAAACTTGACTTCACGTTCCCCCCATCAAGGTTGAGAGCCTTGGAGGATTTGGGGGTTTAGGGTTTAGGGTGCTAGTGCCTGGTTCTGTCTGATGCTTCGAAAGGCGTAACCCTGAACCCTAGCCCAGACATTGTCACATGGAAGCATGAAATCAGAGTTTACGATACGATCGTTAACCCACCCCACCCCTCCCCGCCACACCCAACCCCCCCACCCCCCCACCCCCCCACCCCCCCACCACCCACCCCCCACCCCCCCCACCCCCCCACCCCCCCACCCCCCCACCCCCCACCCACTCCCCCACCCCACCCCCCCCCCCACCCCCCCACCCCCACCCCACCCCACCCCCCCCACCCCCCCCCCCCCCCCCACCACCCTTCGCTGCGGCTCGCGTTGTGCAACCCCTCCCCCCGTCCCCCCCACCCTCCCACCCCGAACACCCCCCACCGTGCACAATGTAGTTGCCATAGATCTGCCTCCTGGACCCAGTAATCTAGAGAGACGCCGTCAAGCCTCAGGCGCAAGCCTTGCCAAAGGCACACGTCCATGCGACCGACTTGCAGGCCCAGGGCAGGGAGATTAGAGTTCAGGGTTTATAGAGTGCTTACGGAACTCCTAACCCAAAACAGAGTCAAGTGGCTGGGAGTTTGGGGCCCTGAGCCCTGAGCCTACGAGCTTCGAGGGTTGAGGTCCAAGGCCCTCGCTCGCGTATTCAATCATAGTTCAATCCCGAAACCGCTTTTGTTTTCACAGTTTGTTTTTGGTATAGGACCTTTTAGGAGTTTATTATAGACCACCCACCACCAAACAATTAATCCTTCAACCCAAGCCCCTGAAGCACTGCTCTGCAGGATGCGATGATTAGCAAGGCAAAGAAGCGCGCCAGCGGCATGAGTGCGGGGCTCAGGCCGCTACTGCGACTCCCAGCGCTTCAGGGTTTAGGGTTTAGGGTTTAGGGTTTAGGGTTTAGGGTTTAGGGTTTAGGGTTTAGGGTTTAGGGTTTAGGGTTTAGGGTTTTCGAGTTAGACCGGACCCAAGCCACACACACAGGAAAATCCTGATGCCCTGCTGCATACCCTGTCTTTGATTTCTGGCTGCTCTTGTCTTGAAGGCAACATGGACTTCAGCGTCGCTTCGGCTGACGATCTCTCCATGTTCAAGCCAAAGAGCTTCGATGCTGTCACGATGAGCTACGTGCTCATGTGGCCTTGCCTGTCGTTAAATATTAAGACAGATGTCGGTGAGGAATCCCAGTAGTACACGAGGGCCGTTGAGTTCTGGGATGTTTTTGTCGCCCGAAACCAGTGCAAAAGGGCACCATTTTTTGGTGGAATTCTTGTTGCTGGCCTTAGGGAGGAGGTCTCGCGGGGGGGGGGGGGGGGGGGGGGGGGGGCCTGGGTCACCCCAAACAGGGTTAGGGTTTAGGGTTTAGGGTTTAGGGTTTAGGGTTTAGGGTTTAGGGTTTAGGGTTTAGGGTCTAGGGTTTAGGGTTTAGGGTTTAGGGTTTAGGGTTTAGGGTTTAGGGCTTAGGGTTTAGGGTTTAGGGGTCCTACTTTTACCATGTTGTATTGAACGACGAACCAGGAAGATGTTGAGCCTTCCAAGGCCCGTGGAGAGCTTCGAGCCCAAAAACCGCTGTTCAGGGTTAGTAAGCTTTAGGGTCGGGCTTGAAGCTCAAATGGGAGTCGACGAAAACAAGGGACCCCTATAATAGACCCTCAACTTGTAGGATTCCCTTAGAATAAGGACCCCAAAAAGATACACAATTTCGGAAACCCCCAAATTGGCTTGAGCTAGCCTAGCCCCATACCCTGAACCCAGCTCAGGTTTGTGAAAGACAAGGTGAAGGCTCTGCGAGAGATTGGCCGCGTCCTGCGTGGTGGTGGGCACGCGATGGTCTCGGCCACTCGACGGAGGGGCGGAGGATTCTTACGCCCGCCCCCCAAGCCCTAAACCCTAGACCCTAAACACCAAACCCTATACCCTAAACCCTAGACCCTGACACCCCTTACTCTACCGGCCCTGGAGCGTCAAATCCTGCGAACTCCAAAGACACCGTAAGCCCTACGGGTCTATAGGGTGTAGGGTTTAAGGTGAATTCGGGCTTAGGCGTGGTGATACAACTTGGTCGCCGTGCACGTGTGCGGCTAAACCCTAAACCCTAAACCATAAACGGCAACAATGCCCACCAAGCCAGCCAAGCCGCGCGAAGCCGAGGGAAGCCACGCGTGGATGTGGGGGGACCATGCTCACAACGGTCCGCTCAAGGTTTAGGGTTTAGGGTTAAGGGTTTAGGGTTCAGGGTTTAGGGTTTAGGGGTACCTTCGGGTCCTTTTTATAAGGGAATCCTACTATTTGGGGTTATCTTAGGGATCCCTCATTTTCGTAAACCCCCAAGTGTTTGGAAGCTTTCTAGGAGGCTTTAAGTGCAGGGAGCAGCATGCACAGACACAACAGTCTTCGGCATAATTCTGTATGGCGCCCGAAGGAAAGCCTGAAGTTTGCGCAACGCGCGCGCAAGCGACGTGAGGTTTGGGAGACGATGCCCTTTTTCACCCTGGCGGTCAGGGCCTCGTTTTTCTGGAGCTCCTTCTCTTGGCCGTGTGGGGTTTTGGGTAAGGGTTTAGGGTTTAGGGTTTCGGGTTTAGGGTTTAGGGTGTGGGGTTTGGAGGTTTGGAGGTTTGGAGGTTTGGAGGTTTGGAGGTTTGGAGGTTTGGAGGTTTGGAGGTTTGGAGGTTTGGAGGTTTGGAGGTTTGGAGGTTTGGAGGTTTGGAGGTTTGGAGGTTTGGAGGTTTACGGTGCGGGGGTTTAGGGCAACTGTGTACGGCATACAACGAACCGCAGTCTCCTGAAGTCCCTTAGGGTTTAGGGTTTTGGGTTTTGGGTTTAGGGTTTAGGGTTTAGGGTTTAGGAATTCCTGTATGGGTGGCACATGACGACCCCTGAACCGCCTGGCCTGAACCCCTCAACCCGAGGAGCTCCAATCCTCCAAGAACCCCCGCTTCCGCAAGCCTCAACACTGAACCCTAAACCCCAGGACCCCAAGCCCGAAACTAGGTTGGTTTTTGGGATGTTCCTATTTGGGTGTGTATACAGGACCCTACACAAGACATTTTTCAAAGTTCAAAGGGTGTTAAAGGAACCTAAACCCTAAACCCCAAGCCCCAAACCCTAAACCCCAAACCCTAATGTTGGACTGGCTTTAGTATAAGGAGGGTCTATAATCACAAGTTTCGAAAATGTTTTCAGCGAACCGAGTTTGTTCGGGGTACCGTCTATTATCGCAAGTTTTTCCGGACGTTTATTTTAAGGGTTTGTGTTTTGGGTTAAGAGCTTATGCAGTAAGGCTTGAAGCCCTGAGGGCTTGGGCTCCAGGACTCTTAAAGAGCCAGAGCCCGTAGAATCCAGAAATCTAAGCCCGGCCAGTTCCATGTAAAGCCTGCTGGAAATTCATTACGAAACGAGGCCCCAAACAAATTTTGTGATAGGTAGCCCACGGGCCGGTCAGGCTGTCTTTAGTAAGTTTGTCTGGCTACCCTCCATAATACCAAGTTGTTTTCGGATTTTTGTTTAAGGGTTTGTGTTTAGGGTTTAGGGCTTACGCAGTAAGGCTTGAGGCCCTGAGGGCCTTGGGCTCCAGGAATCTTAATACTAAAGACAGTGCAACATTACAACCCTAAACCCTAAACCCCAAACCCCAAACCCTAAACCCTAAACCCTACACCCTAAACCCTAAACCCTAAACCCTAAACCCTAAACCCTAAACCAACCCAGTCAGGCCCCCAAAAGCCCTGAGAGCCTCTTCCACCAAGATTGACAGCTACACGGCCGTGGCCGGCAGCGCGCCGGATCAGGTGCCAGTGAACCCACTGAGCTTGGCCAAGGAGCTTAGGGTTTCGGGTTTAGGGTTTAGGGTTTAGGGTTTAGGGTTCAGGGTTTAGGGTTTAGGGTTTAGGATTTAGGGTTTAGGATTTGGGGCTTAGGGCTTAGAGCTTAGGGCTTCGTGCTTAGGGCTTCTCCAAGAATATTTCAACATACCCCCGAATACAACTCCCCCCCTGAGCCTATGAAAGGAGAATAGAAGGATCTTGACCATGCCCCTTAGTTTTCTCTTAAGGGTATGCCCCCAATGCGTATGTTGAAGAATTCTTAGAAAGAAACCCCTAAACCCTCAACCCTCAACCCTCAACCCTAAACCCTAAACCCTAAACCGAGTTTTTTATGGGGATTTGTAGGGATGTGGGCTTGTGGGTCAAAAGGGCCCGTGGCAGGAGGGCGCTGTGGCCGAACTGGTGGAGGCCCAGTGGAGGGTTTCGGGTTAGCGTTTAGAGTTTAGGGCTTAGGGTTTGGGGTTTAGGGTTTAGGGTTAGGGTTTAGGGTTTAGGCTTTAGGGGTTCGGGTTTAGGTTTTAACCCCCCCCCTCCCCCCGCCCCTCATGCCCCCCCCCTCATGGAGATGATGCTTTTTCCAGGATTAGGGTTTTACAGGTTGAGGGACTCCGGGCGTTTCTTTTCAGAGTGGCCTCAGGGTTGCTTGCGCTATTTTTCGCTAAGGGTCTTTTGGGGTGTTTTTAAGACCCTGCACGCCGTAAATCCTAGACCCTCAACCCCCTTTCATCTTCTGCAGTTCTCCGAAGCCCCGGCCCCTTTCGCAGCGAAGAGTCGGGTCATGAACATTATCTTTTTTACACATATACATATACACATACATATATACATACATATTTATATATATATATATATACATATGTGGTTGCCTCTTATATAAAAGGATATAGTCCTTAACTAGCTAATTCATTTTTTCGTTTATAAAGGGCTAGCCCAAACAGTTCCAGGGTTGGGGTTTGGGTCCAGGGCTTAGGGCTTAGGAGTTTCTGGGAGCTCTTGCACTCCGTCCAGCTGTAGGCTCTCAACATATGAGAGAAAACCCCTAAACCCTAAACTTTAAACCCCAAATTTCTAAACCCTAAACCCTAAACCCTAAACCCTAAACCCTAAACCCTAAACCCTAAACCCTAAACCCTAAACCCTAAACCCTAAACCTCTTTGTTGTTGGGTCAAATTCCCGCTTGTGTTTCTGGCTAAGGCAAAAGGTTCACTCGATTTTCCACACGGTTCCGCAAACACCCTCAACCCCGAAGTCCACAGATCCCTAAACCCTAAACCCTAAACCCTAAACCCTAAACCCTAAACCCTAAACCCTAAACCCTAAACCCTAAACCCTAAACCCTAAACCCTAAAGCTAAAGCCTAAACCCTGCAAAGCCCTAGCCTCCCAACCCGCAAACGAGTTTGCCCGAGGCTCACATGAACCAAATACCCAAGAACACTAGGAAGCCAACCTAGACTTCAGAACGAGGTTTCGAGTTTTTTGGGTTTAGGGTCCTAACCCTATTTTGGGTTTGGGGTTTCGGGTCTGGGGGTCTCAGTCTGTGAGTACTGGTATGTCACCCAGTTCTATAGTAAGTGATGTGTTAGCGTCAGGGTTCAAGGTTGAGGGTTCAAGGTTTAGGGTTTAGGGTTTAGGGTTTAGGGATGCCCTAGGCCCCCTAAACCCTAAACCCGCAACCAGTTCTACCCCAGCGTCCGAAACCCCGCCCCAAACCCTTCAAGCGCCCCACTCGAAAGCCCTGTAAAACCCTGAAGGCCTGCTTGACCTCTCATTGTGGGGGTGAATTAACCTCATACCTTTAGCAATGCCTCAAATCCTAAATCCTCCCTAAGCCCCGCGCCCTAAACCCTAAACCCGAAACCCCCTAAACCGGATGTAGGGTGCTTTCCTGCTAGGCCACGAACGGGCTCCTGGAAGTGACTTCTGTGGCAGCTTGGCTCCGCAACAGTGCCATTTAGGGTTAAGGGTTCAGGGTTTCGGAGCGGGCTCCAGTTTTTAGGGTTTAGGGTTTAGGGTTTGGGGTTTGGGGGTGAGGGGGTCCAGTTTAGCGTTCTAGCGCTGAATTCCTAGAAGCCGAGGCCTCAACCTCCACGGGCTTGTTCACACACTGTCTGTGTGTGTGTGTACATTGACACAGCCTTTGCACGCACACACACACACACACACACACTTTCAGGCGATTGTCAATACTTCACCTTGTATTGATGTTCTTGGACGTGTTCAGGTTCACGCACATAGGTGTTTCTGAAACATTGTTTTTTTGCACATCGAGTGGCGCCAGTGTTCCAGGATGCTGCGCACCCACCAGTGTCGCAGCAGCCACCCTTCATTCCACACTGGTGTGCTTTTGTGTTGGTACCTTGGAACGAGCCGTCGTTGACACAGACCTCCGCAGTGTCGCGATGTTCGTTGGGAGTTGGGAGGGAACGATGATCAGCAGCCGCATCTTCAAGATGTACCGAGGAGTACGCTAATCGCTTCCCCCTTTTATTAAAGACCCCCTAATACTAAAAACACTTTCCGGAAAATCCTGCCGAAACCGAGCCCGCCTTTTAAACCCTATTCCGAATTAGGGGGGGGGTTCAGGGCTCCCAAAACCCGCAAGCCAACCAACATCCTGAAGCTCCCTTCCCTCCCTTCCAAGCCTAGACCCTCGACCCTTTGGACCCCAAACATGACATTTGGATAAAAACCTCCCCCTAATAATAAAAACACATTTCCAGTTTCTATTTGGGGGGGGGGGGGGGCCCCCCCCGTTTAATATTAGGGGGAAGGGATTAAACCCCTAAACCCCTAAACCCTAAACCCTGAACCCTAAACCCCTAAAACCCTAAAACCCTAAAACCCTAAACCGTTACCCCTGGCTGCAAGTTCGCACGCGCATCGGCCCAAAGCATGGTCAAAAGTTAAAATCTTAAGCGCTCCAAATCGAGCTTAGGGCGAATAGTTCTTAGGACTTATAGGGCATAGGGTTTAGGGCTCAGGGTTTAGGCTTCAGGGTTTAGGGCTTGCGCTGTTTTGGGCGTTAGGGCCTTGCGCCAAGGAGCCCGTCTCATACCCCATGCTCATTGGCAACAAAGAGGAGACCTGTGAGGCCCCTGTGGCTGAGGGCTCCGAGTTTTGCTCAATGGGGGTGGAGGAGAGGCTCAAGCCCTAAACCCAAAAGAGAGTTTTCTATTCGGGGGTTTGCGACCAAAAGGGACCCCCCAAATCCCCTTACAAAAAGGACCCCAAGAAGGTGCCCCTAATACCGTACACGCCCCATTTAGAGCACAGGGGTTTGAAGGTGCCAGTCCGGAGCCCTAGACTAAGAAGGTCCCGACACCCTGAACCCCTGAACCCCAAAACCAACACCCTTGACCCCAAACTCGACAAACCAAAGCCCTGAAAAACCTCAAAACCCCAAACCTCAAACCATGAATATGACCTAAGCGCTCCTTGCCCTACCTCGAAACCCTAAAGCCTAAACCCTAAACTCTCAATCCGATATACCCTAAACCCTAAACGCCAAATTCCCGAGCCCTGCACCGGCTTGAAACGCTCGGACAGCCGGGCATCGCCCAACACACAGCGTGTTGTTTTTGGGTTTAGGGCTTAGGGAATGGAACTATACAACTTCGAGAATTTGGGTAGTAGGCGTGTAGGCAAACTAGGTGTTTAGGGAGTTAAGGTTCAGGGTCCCTATGCTAAACTACTTTGGGATCTACAGTCCATGTCAAACCTGAATTTTCAACCCTCCTAACCCCCAAACCCCGAAACCCCTAAACCCCTAAACCCCCAAGCCCCGGAACCCCAAACCCTAAACCCTAAACTTAAACTCTAAACCCTAAACCCCCCTAAACCTGCAGGGTGCCATGATTCTGGTCGGCTCGATGCTGGACAACCTCGCGAAACAGGGCCGCTCGTCGCGGAGGATTTCCGAAGAGAGGTCAGGGTTTTGGATTTAGGGTTTAGGGTTCAGGGTTTAGGGTGAATAGGGTCTCAAGGTCTCGGGTGCAGGATTTAGAGATAACGGGAACTTCTTGGACCCGTCCCAAAGGCTGGCTGAGGGTGTGAGTCTGTCCGGGGTTTAGGGTTCAGGGTTTAGGGTTTAGGGTTTAGGTTTTAGGGTTTAGGGTTTAGGGCTCACTTTGGCCCTGCCAAAGGTCCTGAGTGAAATCTTCAATTTGGGGGATTCGGCCTGTGGGTGGTTGATCTAATATAGGGGCCGGAATATTTACTAATCGAATTCCCTTATGGACCCTTCGTAATTATACTGCAATTCCCAAAACCCTATTTTAACTTTTCAGGCCACTATATTTCGAGTTAGCCCCTTCTTGGCTTTGGACCTCTTTGAACGTGTATTCCTTGGATTTCTGCTGGCCGTCAACGGGCCCGACTTGGTCAGGCCCCATGTTGAAAGGCTGGGCATACATAAGGCGGATGACGCGCCTCTGCATCCCTAAACAGGGTTTAGGGTTTAGGGTTTAGGGTTTAGGGTTTAGGGTTTAGGGTTTAGGGTTTAGGGTTTAGGGTTTCCCAAAACCTACAGCGTAAAGCCTAAACCGCAGACGGTCCAGGACATTTTGTTGGTTAGGGGCTCAGGATTGGTTAAGGCTTTGGGGTTTACTTGTATCTTGGTTTACCTACAGCTAAATCGTTATCACCCGTTCATCAGCAGGTAAAGCTGTAATTGGAGTCACGGGTAGGTGCTTGGGTTTCGTCTTTGGTGTTTAATTGAATGCTCAGAGCTTTTTTGGGGGGTTGGGGATGGCGCGCGGCCTTACTTTCTTCTTTTGTTGCGGTAAACGGCAGCAACATGGCAGGCGGTTAGGGTTTAGGGCCCAGTGTTTAGGGTTTAGGGTTTGGGAAGGGGGCCGGGGGGGGAGGGGGGGGGGCGGCCACTTTGGTCGTAGCTCTGTCAACCCTAGACACACCCGAAGCCCTAATCCCCAAACTGCTCACTCAGCTGCAGTGTAGGGTTTAGGGTTTTGGGTTTAGGGTTTAGGGTTTAGGGTTTACGGTTTTGGGTTTAGGGTTTAGGGCTTAGGGTTTAGGGTTTAGGGTTTCGGCAAGAGTTGCCACAAGGGATTTGTTATTGGCGTAACCCGACTACTCTTAAGAAGCCGAGCTGCAAGCTCAGGAAGCAAAACTCAGCCGCAAGTACCACTAAATGACCTATTTCAAGCAAGGACATGCACACGAAGCCCTAAACCCTACACCCTAAACCCTGAACCCTAAACCCCAACCCGAAACCCGAAATGTGCTCGGCTGCTGGCCCCCTAGAACCTCAGCCACTTGGGTATAAAGGGGTTTAGGGTTTAGGGTTTAGGGTTTAGGGTTTAGGGTTTAGGGTTTAGGGTTTAGGGTTTCGGCACCGAACGATCGGAATTTCTCGGTTTCAGGGTGAGTCCCGAGGCAAGCCAGATGCCAGGGCGCAGTTTTGCCGGGAGCCCAGCTCTACCGGCTAAGCCCTAAACCCTTAACCCTGAACCCTAAACCCTAAACCCCAAACCCCAAGCCCTACCCCTAAACCCTAAACCCATCATGGGCGCGCTGCTTGTACTGGTATACTCTTTACAGTCGAGTACCGGACCGGGCCACAGTTTGATTTGTTTACGAACCCTAAACCCCAACCCCTCGACCCTCATGTGAACTGATTCTGATGCAGGTCTGGAGAAATTGTCTAGGAAGCCCAGGGGGCACCCAGAGAGGTCGAGTTCCCAGTACTCACGGGGCCCCTCAGCCAAACCCCCACACGGTGCACCCCTGAGGAGGCTTAGGGTTTAGGGTTGAGGGTTTAGGGTTGAGGGTTTAGGGTATAGAGGCGTAGGGGTTTAGGGATCGAGGTCCTCACAAGAGCCCGCTACATTCTTCAGGCTCCTTGTACATCCAAAAGCTGGAGGAGAACGACATGAAGACGGACAAAGGAACCTACGAAGCCGCCTCGCTGAACATCGGAGAGCTTACGGGCGCTCGGGTGGGGGTTCAGGGTTTTGGGTTTTGGGCAAGCCCTTTTTTGGGTTGAGGGCAAACCCTGAACCCTAAACTCCAAACCCTAAAACCCAAAACTTTAAAACCCTAAACCCCAAACTTTTAAAACACCAAACCCCAGACCCTAAACCTTCAGGGTTGCAGATCTCTCGGGGCTTGACTGGGATGTGAGGCGTTCAGGATTCGGTGCCGAGGTGCTTGCTCTTTTGGAGGTTCTCCTTGGGGGCTTAGGAGGGATCAGGATTTAGAGCTTAGGGCTTTAGGCTTTAGGCTTTAGGCTTTGGGGTTTAGGGTTTAGGGTTTAGGGTTTAGGGCGTGGGGTTCAGGGCTTAGGGGAATTTAAGGCTTTAGGGTTTTAGGGTTTTTGGTGCCTACTGTAGTCTTTGTTTGTGTTGGGCCTAAACCCTAAACCCTAAACCCTAAACCCTAAACTGGGGTTTAGGGTTCAGGGTCTAGGGCTTAGGTTTCAGGGAGCCCATATGCGCGCAGAAGCATCCGTGTCCTCGATAGCTCGAAGCAGAGAATCCCGAACTTCCCTTTGTGGGGGTTTAGGGTTCAGGGTTTAGGGTTTAGGGTTTAGGGTTTAGGGTTTCGGGTTTCGGGTTTAGGGTTTAGTTCAGGGGCTTCTTGGCAAACCCCTACAAACCCTAAACCCACATACTATAAACCCTAAGCCCAAAACCACCCTGCAATTCCTTATGGCTCCCCACTTCCATGCCAAAAAGCAAAGAGTCATCTCCCCCCTAAACCCGAAACCCTAAACCCTAAACCCAAAACCCTAAACCCTAAACCCTAAACCCTAAACCCTAAACCCAAAACCGAGCTCCTTGGACGATCACAGGTCCGCGGCTCTGTCGCGAAGCTCTTCACGCTTCGCAAGCCGGAAAATTTCGGCAGCCAAGAGCTTTGAAATGGCCTCAGCGATTGGTCTAGGGTTTAGGGTTTAGGGTTTAGGGTTTAGGGTTTAGGGTTTAGGGTTTAGGCTGCAAAGATTCAGTGGAGTTTGGAGACGGCAAGGGTTTGATGGGTTGAAGGCCTGTGGGTTTGCCACTCCGACTGGTGAAGGCCTCATTGAGTTAAGACAGCACTTTGCTCAGAAAGACTGCATCGCTGAACCATATCGATTTAATCTGGTTTCGCTCGCTTTAGAGTTAGAGCCTTCTGAGGAAAGAAGGCCAACATCCCAAAGGCACGCCATTTGCTTGCAAAGCCTTCGAGCACAGAGAGGAATGCACAAAAAGGAGTCTGCTCTCAAGCTTGCAGGGTCAAAAAAGTGAGAACCCTAAGCCCAAAACCCTAAACCCTAAACCCTAGCCTAAACCCCAAACCCTAAACTCTAAGCCCTGAGCCCTGAGCCCTAAGCCCTAAGCCCTAAGCCCTAAGCCCTAAGCCCCAACCCTAAGCTCTAGTATCGCCTCGGGTGGCTTGTCCCTTACATCTCAGCCCTTTTTTGGGGCTTGGAGTCAGAAGTAAGATGCCCGGAAAAAGGTCACGCCAGGAAGTTCGAAACCCGCTTCTCCCAAAACCCTTCGAACCTGAAACCGCACAGATCAGAAAGCCCCTAGACACCCAAAACACCTAAAGCCCCAAGCCCTAAATCCCTACGCCCTATGTTCCTCAAAGCCTGAACCCTAATAAGCCCCAAACCCTTCATCCCCAAGCCTATCTAAGACCAAATTGTCTTGGAGTCTTTGCTGTTTTTTTGCTTTTGAACCCCAAACAAATAAAAGACAAACATCTCTATATTGCGCTTATAGGGAAGAACATGTTTTTGATTTTTTGGAGTTCTTGAGCAAATAGTACTTTTGGTTTGGGGTTTTTTTGGTTTTAGAGCTGAGGGCGTTGCACGGGCGAAGGAGCTTTAGCGTTTCTAAACTCTAAACTTAAAACCCAGCAGGGATCTACAGATCTTTGCCAGTTCTAACACACCCACAACGTCACACTTGAACCCTCAAGGTTTCTATCCCAAACTCCAAAGCCCTAAACCCCTAAACCCCAAACCCCCAAACCCCCAAACCCCCAAGCCCCAAACCTCAAGCCCCAAGCCCCAAACCCCAAACCCTAAACCCTAAACCTTAAACCCCAAACCCTAAACCCCAAACCCTAAACCCTAACCCTAAACCCTAAACCCTAAACCCTAAACCCCAAACCCTAAACCCTAAACCCTAAACCCTAAACCCTAAACCCTAAACCCAAGCCCAGAAACAGGTGGTTGCAGATGAGTCGGGCTCCGAGGATGAGGCGCTACAAGATGACCCCGAAGATACTCCGCTTCGGGTTCAGGGTTTCGGGTTTAGGCTTTTGGGTTTCGGCTTTAGGGTTTAGGGTTTTGGGTTTAGGGTTTAGGGTTCAGAGTTCAGGGTTGGGTTTAGGATTTAGGGTGTCGGACACCCCCTGAATGTTCTTGTGCTATTTTGGTGTAAAAAGGGGCCCTGAAGGAATATTACAGTGTATTGCTTGAGGATTTTCGGGCAGGCTTAGGGTGCAGGATATGGGGTTGATGGTTATTCTTCAACTAAGTTGTTGCAGTTCTGGGAGGCATAAGGGGTACGTGTTGGGCAGGGTCCCCAAACCCTAAACCCTAAGCCCGAAACCCGAAACCCGAAACCCTACGGCTTTTGGGGTTTTTGAGGCGAACCCGGAGCCCTAAACTGAAGAATCCCTACTCCCTGAACCCTAAGCATGCCGACACCGTGAGCACTCCACCCTAAACCCTCAACCCTAAGCCCTAAACCCTAAACCCTAAATCCTAAATCCTACATCCTAAATCCTAAACCCACCCTAAGCCCTAACCCTAAACTGCCTGAACTCTGAATGCCACAGCAAGCTCTTCAGGAGCCGGGTGAGTCTGCTGTCAAGGCTCCTTGGGGGCCTTTTAGGGTTTAGGGTTTAGGGTTTAGGGTTTAGGGGTTAGGGTTTAGGGTTTAGGGTTTAGGGTTTTAGGGGCTCCCACGAAATGCCGGCATCCCTCTCGTCTTCCACACCCCAAATCCCAGAACAACATGGGTTTAGGGTTTAGGGTTTAGGGTTTAGGGTTTAGGGTTTAGGGTTTAGGGTTTAGG
Organism: Symbiodinium natans; assembly: GCA_905221605.1. Lineage (NCBI taxonomy): Eukaryota > Dinophyceae > Suessiales > Symbiodiniaceae > Symbiodinium > Symbiodinium natans. The sequence continues at coordinate 150,117 of CAJNDS010002213.1, read as the reverse complement.
GTTTAGGGTTCTTTGACAAAGGTAATTTCCCAGCCAAGGGTGTTTTTTGGCAAGGAACTCGAATCAGGTTACAAAAACAAGGTACTATACCACACATGGGCACATACGTGTATATATAATATATACACACCTAGCATGTTTCTTTGAAAAAAACACGAGAGAGAGAGAGAGAGAGAGAGAAAGAGAGAGAGAGAGAGAGCGAGAGAGAGAGAGAGCGAGAGAGCGAGAGAGCGAGAGACTGACAGATCGAGAGAGCGAGAGAGCGAGAGAGCGAGAGAGCGAGAGAGCGAGAGAGCGAGAGCGAGACAGATAGATCTAGAGGAAGAAAGTAGACAGAACGAGGGAGAGAAATGTTCAAGGTCTCAGGGCCACTGCGTGCATCCTCTCTACCTCCTGCACAATTAAAACCCATTGGGTTTTATGGGGCTTAGGGGATTTTAGGTGCTTTCCGGGGGTTTGGGGCTTTCTGGGGTTTGGGGGTTTAGGGTGTTTGGGGGATTTTAGGGAGTTTAGGGGCATTGAAGGATTCGAGGGTTCACGGCTCAGAGTTTGCAAGCGCGTGCGCACGCGTGCGCTTGCGCCGAATGCCAGGATGCCAAGGCGGCGCGACGGGAGCGCAAGAAGGCCTTGAAGGCAACTGGGCCGAAACCCTAAACCCTAAACCCTAAAAGAACTCCGGCATGGCCTCCCTAGGGCTTAGGGTTTGGGGTACAGTGACAGGGCTGGATAAGAAACCTCTAAGTTTTGGCGAGGGTATCCTCGGTTTCTTAATGATGAAGCCCACTCAATTTCCGGAATTATAGCCTCCACACTTTTGAGGGTACCCTCGGTTTCTTAACGAATTTGTTAATGGGATTCGAACTGGCAACGTGTCAATGAGTAAGGCGACGCCTTATCCATTAGGCTGATCACCCAAGTTCTTTATCGGGGGCTCCCCTCAAATCGGCAATTTAAGAACCAGCCCCTCAATTTCTTAAATTTAAGAAATCCAGACCCTCGATTTCTTAAATTTGGGGTCCAGCCCAATTCCCCCCCCCCCCCCCTCAAATTATGAAATCCAGCCTGAATTGGAGGGTTTTGGCCTATTCCTCCCACCCCCCCCCCCCCCCAAATAAGAAATCCAGCCCCTCGATTTCTTAAATTTAAGAATTAAATTAAGAAATCGAGGGGCTGGATTTCTCATGTAGGGGGGGGGGGGGGGGGGGGGGTGGGGGGGTGGGTGGGAGGAATTTCTTATTTTAGGCCAAAACCTCCAATTTAGGCTGGATTTCTTAATTTGAGGGGGGGGGGGGGGGGGGGAATTGGGCTGGACCCCAAATTTAAGAAATCGAGGGGCTGGATTTCTTAAACTTAAGAAATTGAGGGGCTGGATTTCTTAAATTTAAGAAATCGAGGGGCTGGATTTCTTAAATCTAAGAAATCGAGGGGCTGGATTTCTTAAATTTAAGAAATCGAGGGGCTGGATTTCTTAAATTTAAGAAATCGAGGGCTGAGTTTCTTATTTGAGGGGGGGGAGACTTTTCATTCGGCGGTTGCCAAAAACAACCAAATTTACGAAATTTAGGGCCCAGGATGAGGGTACCCTCGGTTTCTTAATTTAGTCTCGCTCTCAATTTTCGCATTTTTATGAATCCGGGATCCAGCCGCGAGCATGCTCTTTTCTTAATCCAATGATTTCGTAATCAGTGCTGTCACTGTACCCCAAAAAACACCTATGCCCCGGCCCCAACCCTATGCCGCGCAACCCTGAACCGGACCCGGATTTAGAAGCTGTACTGGTAGTATATATATATATATAGGCGTAGGGTTCAGGGAACCCTGTAAATAAACACATATAATAAAAAAAAATATATATATATATATACATACACACATACATATATATATATATATATATACACGTATAGGTAGTATGTACATATATATATATATACATATAGGTAATGTATGTATGTATGTATGTATGTATGTATGTATGTATGTATGTATGTATGTATGTATGTATGTAGATATGTAGATATGTAGATATGTAGATATGTAGATATGTAGATATGTATATAGGTTTCGGGTTCAGGGTTTAGGGGGGCTCGTGTTGGCTCTTGAGGGTCCTCTGGTTACCCAAGGCCCTCCATGCAAGCGATGTCAAGTGCGTGCAAGGTGCTCTACGCCTACGAGGTGTAGGGTTTAGGGCTTAGGGTGTAGGGTATTATTAGGGTTTAGGGTTTAGGGTGTAGGGTTTAGGGTTTAGGGTACAACCCCGGCTAAGCTGGGTAGGCCCGTGATGTGCGTCTGTTTTGTCTCAAGTTCCCCCTTAGTGGATCTACGAAGATCCTTATTGCAGAATATGTTCAGAGGCTTTACAGGTCAACCTACACTGGAACATCAGGCAATCAGTCTCGCAGCCGAAACCCTAAACCCCTGCGACCCTCAGCTCCTAAGCAACCCTCATCCTTTCGGCGACCCTATTTTTGGAGGGGTCCCTAGCTGCCCCATAGGGTTTAGGATTTAGGGTTTCGGGTTTAGGGTTTAGGGCTTGTAGGTTCGACACATCCCTAAACCTCAAACCCTAAACCCCAAACCCTAAACCCCAAACCCTAAACCCTAAACCCCAAACCCTAAACCCCACTTTCATCCAGGCCGAACGCCGGGCCAGGCGAGCTCAGTCTCCGGAGGACTTCCGAAGAAAGCAGGGTTCCCCCCCTTGTATACGAAGACTGCAGGCTCACCCGAAACCCGAAACCCTAATCCCTAAACCCTAGTAATGGCTAGTTGGCCCTCAGCTCTCAACCCCAACCCCGAAGCCTCAAGGACATGAGCGCTGAGCCCTGAATCCCGTGACCGCAAGTTTTTTCAAGAGCCCAGGGTTTAGGGTTTAGGGTTCAGGGATCAGGGTTCAGGGACTTCTATGGAGGTTCCGAATAAGTCGCCACCAGTAAAGGGTTTTGGGTTTTGGGTTTTGGGCTTTGGGTTTTGGACATTCTTGGGATGCTGTGAAGAGTTCACGGTGAGGGGATTTCGGGATGCAGCTCTGTGCAGCTCCAATCTGGCCGGGTTTAGGGTTTAGGGTTCAGGGTTTAGGGTTCAGGGTTCAGGGTTCGACGATGCTGGCTCGAAGGCCAGCTCCATGCCTGAGAGTCGTTCGCGATGCCCTCGGCTCCCTGCGTAGCCCAGGCCCAAAGCTAAACCCTTATCAGCCCCAAACACCCGAAACATCCCTAAACCCTAAACCCTAAATCCAACAGGAAAGGGCCGCAGCCAAGCGAAAGCCTTGCACCCTTTGCGAGCGGCCGTCGAATTTGAGCGAGCCCCAGCTACCAGTGTCCTCTGGGGTTCTTAAGCAAATAGTAATTTAGGGTTCAGGGTCAGGGCTCAAGAACCCACACACCTTCAGCATGTTTTTGGTTTCAGGGTTCAGTTGAACTTTGAGGTTTAGGATAGGGCTAAGTTAGGGTTTAGCGTTTGGGATTCAGTGTTCAGGCTTTTGGTTTCGGCTTTAGGGTAGGGTTCTTTTGGGTTGAGGGTTTGGGCTTGTGGGCTTGCGACGTTTCGCAAGCATGCGGCTTGCTCGGTTTGAGCTTCGCGGGTTCAGAATTCGTCCATCAGCTTGTCAGACGAGTTACCGGACTGCTTTGGGGTACAGAGGATTTCAGCCCTACGCTTTAGAGTTTGGGGTTTGGGGTTTGGGGTTTGGTTGACCGAGACCAGGAAGTGTAGTTCCTTCTTCTTGCACCTGATGACATGTTGTAAACGGTAGCCGAATACAATCAGACAACAACCCTAACCCCCCTACACCCCGCCTAAACCCCCCCCTAAACGCCCCTAAGCCCCCCTAAAACCTAAAACCTAAACCCTAAACCCTAAACCCTAAACCCTAAACCCTAAACCCTAAACCCTAGCCCCCTAAAGCGGCCCGGGCTCCATGCGTCGAGGCTCGTCCGCTGCCGCATTGACGTCTCCCAGAAGTGGCACATGCCCGGCGCCCAGATGCTTGGGGTTTAGGGTTTAGGGTTTAGGGTTTAGGGTTTAGGGTCTAGGGTTTAGGGTTTAGGGTTTAGGGTCTAGGGTCTAGGGTCTAGGGTTTAGGGTTTAGGGTTTAGGGTTTAGGGTTTAGGGTTTAGGGTTTAGGGTTTAGGGTTCCAAGCGATCTAAGGCATACGGAGTCCCTCCAGTGAGTTTAGGGTCGAGGGGCTTAAGGGGGACGCTGGTGTTCGCAGGGTTTAGGGCTTGGGGCTTATAGGGCTTAGGGTCTCGGGGTTTCTGGTTTACGGTTTAGTGTCTCGGGTTTGGTTAAGGGTTTGAGGGAATCAGGGGTTTCAGGTTCTTGGGCTTTAGGGTCCACAGAGAGTTGCAGGGTTTGAGGGTTTCCTAGGGCTTCATCTTCTTCACTCATGCCTCTCCCCGCACGCCTTCTGAAAGAAATGTCGCCTGCCCTAAACCCTAAACCCTAAGCCCTAAGCCCTAAACCCGAAGCTTATGAACGTCTGAAGGAACCCGAGCACCCGAAGAACCTACCAGCTTGCCAAGCCCATCAACGCTCAAGCATCCCCTAACCCACCCGACCCGACCCCGAGACCTCCCACTTAGGGTTTGGCGTTTGGGGTTTGGGGTTGAGGGTTTAGGGTTTAAGGTTCAGGGTCTAGGGTCTAGGGTGGAGCCCTAAACCCGAGTCCGCTGCAGGTACAACAAGCCTCAACCCTTAACCCCCTAAACCCTAAACCAAAAACCCTAAACCCTAAACCCTGAACTAATCTAACTAATGTAGCGATGCAACCCTGAACCCTAAACCCTAAACCCTAAACCTGCCAAGGCTCTGTGGGCGCTGCTGGAAGTTGGCGTCTGGGGGAGTTCCAGATGGTGACGCGGAGCCGCTGTCCAAGAGGGCATTGCAAAATTGCATCTGAGGGTTTTAGGGTTTAGGGTTTAGGGTTTAGGGTTTAGGGTTTAGGGTAGCCCTGCAGCTGCAATAGAGCCTACACTTTAAATCCTCAACCCCAAGTTTAGAGCAAAGTTGCAGCGCATCTTTTGGGCCCAGCCTCCCAAACGTCCTAGATAGCTCCTAAACCTCCCAAACCCTCCCAAACCTCTCAAACCTCCCTAAACCCTAAACCCTAAACCCTAAACCCTAAACCCTAAACCCTAAACCCTAAACCCTAAACCCTAAACCCTAAACCCTAAACCCTAAACCCTAAACCCTAAACACCCCTGAGCCCTTGAGCTCCCAAAGCCCAGCCCAGGCACCCTCACTACCGCTATGGCGGCCTATGGAAGAACCGGGCAGCCCAGGCTTTGAAAGAGGGTTTAGGATTTAGGGTTTAGGATTTAGGGGTTGGGATTTAGGGTTTATAAGGTTTAGGATTGAGGGTTTTGGATTTAGGGTTTAGGGTTTACGGTTAAGGGTTTATTTAGGGTTTTCTTAAGGGCTTCACGCTCTTACGTGGTTTTGGGCTTAGGCTTACGAATTAGGCCTTTAGGATGAAGATGTTTAGGGCTTGGGTTTTAGGGATTAGTTGTTTCCTGCTTGTGCTAGCACTTGCGACAATAGGCATGTGTCTTTGACACTCCCCCCAAAACTGCGTTGCTGGAATTGCCTGAAACCCTAAACCCTAAACCCTAAACCCTAAACCCCTCCAAACGGAGGTCACGACGCCCAGCTTCTCGGGAGCAGCGAAGCCCAAGGCTGCCACGAAGCGAGGGCTGCAGGGGCTAGGCTTTGCGGTGTGGGGTTTGGCGGAAAACTTAGGGTTTAGGGTTTAGGGTTTAGGGTTTAGGGTTTAAGGCTTAGGGCTTAGGGTTTAGGGTTTAGGGTTTAGGGTTTAGGGTTTAGGTCTGCCAGCAAAGAACAAGATATGTAACAGGGAAGGCAGAAAAATGGAAGCTTTCTTCGTTTCTTGAAAGGCAGAGTGGTTCTGCAGGCTTTCGAGGTTTGAGCATCGCTTTTGGGGTTTCGTGATTGCAAGGACCACAGGACGCTGAAGGGCCCAAGACGGCTAGGGCTCCCAAAGAATGTAAAGCACTTCTCAACTAGCGACTGCCTTCTGCCTGTACATTAGAGCTAACAAATGGGACGGAACATCGAGAAAAGTAAAACAAAACAGAGGTGGAAAAGGTATCGAGGAAAAACAAAGGCTGCAGACGGCTAACCCTCTCATCTCTAAGCTCCGAATCCTGAGCCCACAACCCTTACACCCCAAACCCTAAACCTTAACCCCTAAACCCTGAACCCCCTAAACCCTGAATCCCTAAAAGTACCTAGACCCTGCTAAGTCCCATGCGCTCTCGCCCTCAGCCCCCACGTGACAGGAGGAAGAGGAGGACGACTCCGCGACGCGGCTGCTGCAGGAAGCCTACAAAGGCCAGTAGTGGGGTTTAGGGTTTGGGGTTTGGGGTTTAGGGTTTGGGGTTTGGGGTTTAGGGTTTGGGGTTTAGGGTTTGGGGTTTGGGGTGTAGGGTTTGGGGTTTGGGGTTTGGGGTTTGGGGTTTTAGGGTGCAAGGGCTTGGAAGACAAGAGGACAAACTGATCCTTCACGGACGGGCTCAGCATGGCTTGAGTACGAAGGCTGCCGTCTCTTTGTCTGGGGGGGGGCCTTTTGGGGGCCCGTTTGCCCTTATTGGAACTGGGGTTCCCTTATACAGGATACCGCCGCCAGGCATGGTTTAGGGTTTAGGGTTTAGGGTTTAGGGTTTAGGGTTTAGGGTTTAGGGTTTAGGGTTTAGGGTTTAGGGTTTAGGGTTTAGGGTTTAGGGTTTAGGTTTCAGGATTTAGGGTTTAGGGTTTAGTGTTTAGGTTTCAGGGTTTAGGGTTGAGGGTTTAGGGTTTAGGGTTTAGGTTTTGTATGGTTACTCGGCCACCAAGGTTCTCTAAGCCCTAAGCCCTGAAACCGGATTGAAACTACCACCCTGAAGCCAAACTCCTCTTTTGTAATCAACCCCAAAAAGCGTAACAAACCACCCTAGGCCAGACGCTGACGCAACCCCAAACCCTAAACCCTAAAAATGTGTCTCGTGATTTGGGGGGTTTCTCCGAAAGTAGGGGGTGCCATTTTGGGTCCCTTCTTACAAGGGAACCTACTATTTTGGGGCGCCCTGAACCCTAAACCCTGAACCCTATATGAACTAGGTTGGGGTCTTTTTGAGCATGTAAGGGGTCCCTTATTTTCGGTAAGCTCCCATGTCGGGCTTCGGGATGCTCAGGGAAGCTTGAGGTCCAACGGTGTGAGGGTTTAGGGTTTAGGGTTTAGGGTTTAGGGTTTAAGGCTATGTGGTCCCTTAATATGCTTAAACCCTAAGCCCGATACCCTCTGAACCCACAACCAAGAACCTTATAAGCCCTAAACCGGGGTTGTTCTGGAGAAGGTTATGTCTAGGTGAGTTTTGGAGGCATAATCCTCGGTCCCAGCCTAGTAGCGTCTGCTCCCAGGTGGCTGATCTACGGTGAGGTGTCCAGAACATGACAGGATTTAGGGTTTAGGGTTTAGGGTTTGGGGTTTGGGGTTTGGGGTTTAGGGTTTAGGTTGTAAGCGGGGTTGCTTCTTGCATGGCCTCAATGGGCTCACCTAAGCCCGAAGCCAAACTCTCCAGCACCTCGACCTCGTGTCTTTAGTGCCCTCGAAAAGTAAGAATGTTCCATTTGCCCTAAACACGAATTAAACCCTAAACCCTAAGCCCTAAACCCCAAACCCTAAACCCTAAACCCTAAAACAAAAAACGGGGGAGGATGAAAACATGTAATTTCTATGTTGACGCAAAGAGAAGTTCTCCCCCAGTGTTGAATTCAAGCTGGCGCCAGCCACCACTCCCTGAGTCTCTGTCTCGTGGTTTGAAGCTCAGGGCTCAAACAGTTCTAAGGATTTAGGGTTTAGGGTTTAGGGTTTAGGGTTCAGGGTTCAGGGTTTAGGGTTGGTTTAAGGTTTGCTAGGGTTTAGTAGGATCTACCCGAGGACTGACAGGGTTTATACGGTTGAATGCATTTATAGAGTCTTGTAGCGTGCCGAAGAAGTGGACACATGCGGGGTTTATGCCTGGGTTGAGTTCGGCTCACATCGACAGAGACTTGAAACAAGTTTTAATTAACCCGCTGCGTTTGCACGGCAACTTCTGTTCAGCATGCATGTGCAGACCATTTTCGCCCAAGGGCCATTTTTCTGCCGCAGAGCGGAGCAGCACATTTGACGCCACGCTCTGCAAGGACGCTACTTCGGCGAGCGACTCCAAATCAAGCATTGGAAACGCAGACGCGGAGTGAGGCAGCCAAATCCATCAGCACCAGAAGTAGCTACCCCAAGTCCCGAATCCATCTTGTCGGCTTGCGATGGAGGAGAATACCCCTAAACCCTAAACCCTAAACCCTAAACTCTAAACCCTAAACCCTAAACCTAAACCCCATTCCACCCGCTGCAGCTGTTCAGCAAGCTACCCAGCGCGCTGTCCTTACCATCCTGCTCCTTGAGGCAGAGGTTTGACAAGTCGCTTGGCGGCACAAGGTTTAGGGTTTAGGGTTTGGGGTTGGACATCAGGAGGTTTCCCAAAAAGGGGATTGGGTAGGAGTATGGCTGGGGGTATGCTAGGGGCATCCGCATGTTTGGGAATACCTACGCTTGCTCAGCACATGTGAGGTAGGGGCTTTCGTGCTGTCATTGGTGAGAGTGTGTGTGTGTGTGTGTGTGAATCCTCAAACATATTTGTGAGCGTGTCTCTTGGGTGTCTTTGTTTGGGATACTAGCGAGAAGTTCTTCAGATCAGACCGTGGCAGAGAAGATCAAGAACGGCACAGTTCGTCCATGTCAGTGTGCATAGGGCACAGGTCATGAGCCTCGAGATGTACTGCTATTGGGGATCTGACTCCCTCGGGCCCTGTAAGGGAAGTTCTCTAAATTAGGTGCCTTGCTTGGGTCCTTCTTATAAGTGTGACGTACATTATAGAGGACCCAAGAAGGGAAATCTAACTTAGAGAGCTGTCCGTTCCTGTCCGAAATCCGAAACTCCAATAAACTTCCTTTGCTTGGCCCCGCAGGAAGTACCGGCGGAATGCCTCGTGGCGATTCTGGCCACTTTCCTCTGGACGAATCAGAGGGTCAGGTTGAAGAACCACCGTCCTGTTGCGAGTTCCTTAACCAGTATTTCAAGCTTTCCTGGCATTGTTGGGTTGGAAAACCCGAAACCCTAGACCCTAAACCCGAAACCCTTTCGGCTTCAGATGAAGGTTAGGCTGGTAAGGCTTCGGTTCAGTTGCGCGGCCCAACGGCCGAAAGTAAGGGTGTTGCCCCCTCAACCCTCAACCCTCAACCCTCAACCCCCAACCCCCAACCCTCAACCCTCAACCCTCAACCCTCAACCCTCAACCCTCAACCCTCAACCCTCAACCCTAAACCCTAAACCCTAAACCCTAAACCCTAAACCCTAAACCCTAAACCCTAAACCCTAAACCCTAAACCAAACCCCAAACCCTAAACCCTAAACCCAATCCCTCTAAATTTTACCTGGTGCCTTCGATCCTGGGGTCTTGTCAGGCAGCTCACGACGCTGCCCTCAATCCTCAACCTCCTTCCCCTGCCTCTTCCCCAAACATTCTAGGGTTTAGGGTGTAGGGTTTGGGGTTTAGGGTTTAGGGTTTCAGGGAAGCCGCCCACAATTCTGAAACTGCCTATAACGAGTTGCAGAGGAGCCCTAAAGCACTTGCCTTCTGAGGCGAGGACCCGGAGTAGGCCCTTATTTCCAGTTTTTTGAGGTTGGGGTTCCCATATAATCCCCTTAAGACCACAAAGGGTACCCTTTTTATTCCCAGGTTCCTCCTGAGTCTAGTTGGTGTGCGGCTAAGGTTTTCGTGTGGCTTTCCGGCTCAGCATCTAGGCATGTTGAGGTCTACTTCTGAACCCTCAGACCCGAAACCCTGAACCTGAAACCCTAAGCTCCCTACACTCCCTAAACTCCCTAAACCCCTAAACCCTGAACCCTAGACCTCAAGCCCAAAACCCTAAACCCTAAACGCTAAGCCCTAGACCCTAAACCCCAAACCTTAACCTAAAGCCCTACACCCTAGCCTAATCAAGCCCTGGAGATTTTGGCGGGAGCCTCTAAGGAGATCGGCGTGACAGCCGAGATCGAGCCCCGAGGTTCGCAGGGCTTTCCTGGGCTCCCGGGGATTTCTTAGAGTCCGAGGGTTTAGGGTGGTTGGGGCTTGGGGTTTAGGGTTTCGTAGAGTCTGAGGGTTTGCGGTGGTTGGGGCTTCGGGTTTAGGGTTTCGGGTTTTGGGGGCTTAGGGTTAAGGTCAGGGAGGCTTGTGCGGTGTTTCAATTGCTTAGGGCGGGCACCCCATATGTTGCTGCATTGCCGTTACCCACTGCTCGTGTGAGCATGTGCACTTGTTTTTGTACGGGCAACAAGGTTCTCACCCTAAACCCTAAACCCTATTCCGGCAGTTCCCCTAGGGTTCAGGGGTTTAGGGTTGACGGTTAAGGGTTATAAGTAGGTTCATAAGTATGGGAACCGCCATAGTTAGACCCTTGTTTTTCTAGGAGCGTAGAACCACACTTATCACTATCCAAACCCTCCCAGTAGGGTGCGACGGTGTTGGCTTTGAGGTTTACTTACTGCGTCTTGATAGGAAACAGGGCTTTGTTGTGCCCGATATAATTCGTTGAAGGGTGTTTCTATGTAGAGATACAAGGTACCAAGCTGCCTCATTCACATCAAAGAACCCTAAACCCTAAGCCTTAAACCCTAAATCGGAGTAGGCTTCTGTGGCCTATGGGTTGAGGGCTGCCAGGCATAGCCCACGCCGCGCAAGCCCCCCGCCGAAAGACAGCCGTGACCGAGGCGCAGAGCTCTTCCTGAGGAAATCAGGTCTAGGGTTTAGGGTTTAGGGTTTAGGGTTGTTCTCCCCTTCTACTAACAGTCCTGCATAGGGATTGTAATAGGGGGTACTATCATCCCTATCAAGGACTGCTAGTATAAGGGGGAGTATCCCAAGCTTAGCGTTTAGGGCTTCGTGCTCCGGATTTATGCTCTCTTCTGTTTGTGTGGTTGTGTGTGCAGCTTGTAGGTAGAGGGCCCAGGGATCTAGGTTTCGGAGGCGATCGCTAGTTAGGGTGCAGGGCAGATCTCAGCAGTCCCAGCATCCTACGTCCTCCTGCCGCAACCCACACAAACTCCTGCGGGTGAACCAGTGCTGTTGGCCAAAACTATATGTTTAGGGTTAGCAGATTAGGATTTAAGGAGAAGGGTTGAGGTTGTTTTCGCTTTATAGGGTCCCATGATAGCAAGAGGATTGGAGTTCAAATGCGCAGGCAGGGGACGAGACTATGATGCCCGGCTGCAGATGGATAGCTGCCGCTGCAAGATGCATGGGTTTAGGGTTTAGGGTTTAGTGTTTATGGTTTAGAGTTTAGGGTTGAGGAGGCCTTGTGCGCCCTAGGTATGATAGCTGGATGAGGATTCCAGGTTTACAGCTTCAGTCTGTCCCAACCTTTACTGGTGCAGTGAACTGCAGAGACTGTACGATACAGTAAATAGGGAGAAGATGGGTATTTCCCCCAAAAGGGGAGCTAGAATCCTGATCATAATCCCCCAAAAATAGAGAACCCCTACTGAAAAAAAAACAACCTATGGACCCTAACCCCTGAACCCTGAACCCTAAACCCTAAGCCCTAAACCCTAAACCCTAAACCCCGCATGTCTTCTTGAGCTGAGGAGAAGCGGGACCGAAGCTATGACAGGACCGACAAGCTTTCAGACCCTAGACCCGACGCCAAGCCCTGAATGGGTTGTTTAGGGTGTTTAGGGTTTAGGGTTTAGGGTTAAGGAGGAACTGTTCAGGGTTTGTAGGGTTTAGGAACCGGTCTTTGGGCGCGAAATCTCATGGTTCCTCTCAGAGGCAGTATTACTGGGAGGCCCTGGGGTGAGGATTCATGGTTACATGGTTCAGGGTTTGAGGTTCAGGGCGACGACCGAGCACGTCCCCCAAGTGCCAACTGCTAGGCACCCAAATCTGCTGGGGCCCCCACTAGTTTAAGTTTCGGGATCGATGGAATCTGGGGCCCTTACCACCAGGCATGTCCTTAGCAGCTGAATGAGTACACTTTACACTCTTTGTGATAGTACAACCCCTTTTGAACTGAAAGCATACACCTTTTCGGGACTTATGAACTCAGCAACTAAGTCTTTTCTCCGGCCAAGACCAATGTGTGTCTTTGTATTTTGCTGGGGTCTCGGTTTGGGGTGTAGAGTTTAGGGTTCAGGGCTTGGGGTTTAGGGGGCATCCCTAAACCCCAAACCCTAAACCCTAAGCCTTAAAGTCTCTGCCAGGGATGGAGACCGCGGCGGCCGCGGAAGAGATGATCGGAGGCCTGGACCCTACACCCTAAATCCTCGACCCGAAGCCCTAACCCTATAAACCATTCTAGCCTTAAATTGAACTTTTTTTTTGAGTTTTGGTGGGCCCGCAATCCCTATATACATGAACCTAGAGGTTTTTTTTAGTTCCTCCCAGACCAGTGGAGGGCCCTGTTGTGGGCTTCATGCTCTGAAGGGCAAACCTACAGCTAGGGTCGTAGCTAGGGTCGTTTTGTGAAAGCAACCAAGAAGTTAGGTGCCCCAAACAATGAACTGCAGTAGAAGGTGTAGGTAAAGAAACCCTAGAGCCCCTAAACCTTAGGCCTTATGAACCCTAGACCCCACTAAGCATCCTATTACATCACCCTGAACCCCTACACCCCTAAACTCCAACTACATACCCGAACCCCCAAGGCTCTGGCAACCCTAAACCCTACACCCTAAACTCTGACAACAGGGACTACGACCGCGACCGGAAGCATGGTGGAAGGCATGGAGTGACAGCTTCTTTAGTCTTTGTAGTCTTTGGGCTTGTATGGTGGAGTTTTTCAGGGTTTAGGGTGTCGGGTGTTGGGTTTTATTATGTTTTCCGCTGTAGTGGCCCGCCTCGGCCGGGGCCTGCCCAATGCTGTCCGCGAGGGGGGGGGGGGGGGGGGGGATGGGGGGGGGGAGGTAGGGGGCGGGGGAGGGGGGGGGTAGCCATTTTTCGGAAACCTTGCTAAATCAGGGCCTACGCCGGAGCAGGTTCTCCCAGGACCAGTACTGGTCCCCTTACCAAAGTAAACCCTAAAAGGAATAAGTTTGGGTGGTTTTGCTGGTTCGGACGGTGTGGGGTGGGAGAAAAGATGGCCAAACGGGCCAGAGCTGCTCTTCGCACCTGACAAGGCATTCGAGCCGCTGCTGCATCCTAACCTTCACAGCATCTACGCCCTACTACGGCAAACCCTAAACCCTCAACCCTAAACCCTAAACCCTAAACCCACCGAATAAAGGGGGTGCATTTTTGGGGGAGGTGGATTTCTAGGTGGTGTAGATGCTTTACGCTGCCAAGGCACCTGCAGCAGCCGGAGGTCTCGGCAAAGTTGTTCTTTGGTTCATTTGTGGGGTTTTCCCAATCTTTTGCGGGTTATTGGGGCTTGAAGATTGAACCCTAAACCCTAGACCCTAGACCCTAAACCCTAAACCTTAAATCTCAACGCCCCGGCAGATCCCGTGGACGCGACAGCCGCGACCGCCGCGACCGCCGAAGTGATCGCCGCGATGACCGTCGCCAGACAATATCTGCCTTGGGGTTTTTCAGGGTTTTTGGGGTTAGTCAGGATTTTGGAGGGTTTTGGGGGTTTTTGGGGTGGGTTTTTGGGGTTATTCGGGGATTTTGGGGCCATTCAGGATTGTTAGGGTTTTTGGGGTAGGGTTTTTGGGTTTATTCAGGGTTTTTAGGCTTTTTGGGTTTTTTTAGGATTTTTAGGTTTTTGGGGGTTATTCAGGGTTTTTGGGGTTGTAGGGTTTTTGGGGTTATCAGGGTTGTCGGGGTTATTCGGGTTTTTGGGGGTTATTGGGTTTTTGGGGTTTGTTGGGTTTTTTGGCGTTATTGGGATTTTGGGAGTTATTGGGGTGTTGGGGGGTTTTGGGGTTATTAGGGTTATCGGGTTGAAGGTTTAGGGATATCTCCAGCAGAGTGTTTAGGGCCGTTGGGTAAATGTTCAAAGGTGTTTCTGGCATTTCTGAGTCCACAACAAGCCTCATCAGCGCTTTGCAAAGCTTCCCTGTCACTCCTCCTCCTCCTCCTCCTCCTCCTCCTCCTCCTCCTCCTCCTCCTCCTCCCTCCTCCTCTGCTGCTGCTGCCTCCTCCTCCTCCTCCTCCCTCCTCCCTCCTCCTGCTGCTCCTCCTGCTCCTCCTGCTCCTCCTGCTCCTCCTGCTCCTCCTGCTCCTCCCTCCTCCTCCTCCTCCTCCTGCTCCTGCTCCTGCTCCTCCTGCTCCTCCTCCTCCTCCCCAGCGTGAAGCTCCACAACCCAGGGCCTACCCCCCCGTGGCTTGTCCACTTAGGTACCTATAAGCATGAAGCTCAAACCTTGGATTCTCTCTGAGGAGGTGTATGGCATTTAAGTTTACGGCTCCTGGCTTAGCTATCATGTTGTGAGGCGCTGCCTTCGGGGCTATTCGCCAAGCTCCCCCCCCCCACCCCCCCCACCCAGTTCACTTCCTAAGCCCTAAGCTCTAAGCCCTAAACCCTAAACCCTAGAACCCTAGAACCCTAGAACCCGAAAAGAGACCCCAGAGCCGGCGCAGGTGGCTCGCGCTACGACCGGGAACGCAGCCCTCACCGATCCACCGGACCGGGTGGAAGGTCCGGGATTGGGGTTTCGGGTTTAGGGTTTAGGGTTTAGGGTTTAAGGTTTAGGGTTCAGGGTTTAGGGTTTAGGGTTCAGGGTTCAGGGTTGAGGAGGGTTGAGGGTTTCGTTAAGTGCTTTTGGGGTTTCAGGGCTTTAGGGTGTTTCGGTTTGAGGGCTTCTTGGCTTTAGGGTTAGGGTCCAGGGTCCAGGGTCCAGGGTTTAGGGTTTAGGGTTTAGGGTTTAGGGTTTGGGGTTTGGGGTTTAGCGTTTAGGGTTTAGGGTTTGAGGTTCAAGGGATTACGACTTATTACCCCTAGGGTTGTACCCCCAAAGCTTCCCCTTTGATGGACTCCTAAACCCGAAACCCTACACCCCAAACCCTAAACCCTAAACCCTAAACCCTAAACCCTAAACCCTAAACCCTAAACCCTAAACCCTAAACCCTAAACCGTGGCCCTTAAGGATCCTAATGAAGGGCTCCCGGGTACAGCCGCAAGGGCCCAAGATACGACCCCCCAAACAGGGTGCGGCCCTCTTACGGGAATAGTGGCTCCATAGGGAATGACAGGGCCGTACTATAATTACTATAGTTACTATAATTACTATAATTACTATAATTCCTATGGTTACTAGAATTATTGTAATTGCTATCATCACTATAATTACAGGTTCGGTCTGAAGGTCCTTCAAGATTTAGTAGGGAGCCACGCGAAGGTTTCATGCTCAATTCTAAGGAGTTAGGCTCTGGAGGGTTTAGGACCTTAGGGTTTAGGGGTTTAGAGTTTCGATTTTTAGCGTGTAGGTCTTTAGGGAGTTAGGGCTGGGATGCTTTCAGAGCTGGAGGATGTTTTGGGTTTAGGGTCTGTAGGGCTTTGAGAAGTTTCGGGGGTTCCGGAGTTTAGGGCTCTGGGATGTTGCGGGTGTCTCGTATTTTGTTTGCGTCTTGAGCTTCCGGATTTTACTATTTCTTTGAGAACCCCCAACAAAAGAAAAAATAGTCTTCCTTATCAGGCCATGGGAGGGCTTATTATTGTTTACCTTTTGGGTGGCGCTTAAGCAAACAGTAGATGACGTTTTTGCTCCTCTGAGCTTATTCCTACGAAAGGGCGATTTGGGCCTTGCTCCCAGACGGGCTGTTTCAAGGTTTCTGGGTTTGGGGGCTTAGGATTTAGGGTTTCGGGTTTAGGTTTTGAGCTTTAAACTTTAGGGTTTCGAGTTTAGGGCGGGGTTCGGGGTTCGGGTTTGGGGTCCGAGGAAGGTCAAGGCCGAAGCTCTCAGTGAAGGCTGTTTTGGCACGCGCTGTCTCCCGTATCCGCCCAACCCATGAAGGTCGCTGCACGTAACCCTGAGCCCTAAACCCAAGAAACCCAAGAAACTGCCACAAACACCGTATAACCCTTAAACCCTGAACCAGCATGCTTAGAATGCTTGGGTCCTTCACACCTCACCCCAGGCTGGGCTAGTTCGGTATGATCGTTACCTGTTTCCAACAAGGACCACCTCACCCAAAATCTCGGAAACCTTACAACTACAGGGTTTCGGCTTCCCTTCCTGCAAGAGCCGCCCCCAATGACTCAATCAAGGGGCATAAGGAGGGACCCCTAGCTCCCCTTCCCTACATACCCAAGTAGCGCTTACTCCTATGGTCCCTTAGAAGGGCTCCCTCCTTGAGTCCCTAGTAACTCCCTAAGCCCACAGAGCCCTTCGCAGGCCCAGCGGCAACTGGGGTGGAGTGCCTTGACCAATCTTGTGGCCACTGGTGGGAGGTGGTGGCTCTATGCAGTGGGCCTTCGTTTCGCAGTCCTGTGGATAACTCTGGAGAGCATGGTGGCATAGTGGCATGGCATGAGTGCTCCTCTTGGGCCCTGTGAGATGTCCCAGCCTTCCAAGCTGCAGACGCTCTAGACTCTAGACTCTAGACTAGGTCACGCCTGACTCTCCTACTCCTCTTTTCCCCCTTGTTTTGGAGGTCTTGTGGAGTGGCATGTGTGGATGTGGTGGTATGGCATGTGTGGAATCGCATGGTGTGGCATGGTGGGGTTTTTGGCTGGTGCCGGAAGGTGTTGGATGCACGCAGTCGTAAGCCACGATGGGCAGGAAATACTGGAGTGGATGGACTAAGTGGAGTAATGTGGAACTGGCAGATTCTTGATGGCCTGGGTTGTGGATGGACCTGTGACAGGCAAGAATCTGCTGCTTGGAGCCGCGAGCATCATGAGTGGTAGCTTCCAGCCTCACAGGACCTCCTAATTTCCCCGTAGCCCGCGACACTAAGGATTGGGAGTGCGAGAAGTGCGGCTGCAACAACTTTGCTCGCAGGGATGAGTGCTTCAAGTGCGGCGACAGGAAGCCATCCTAAGCCTTGCTCTCACCCCCGTGGTCTGCGGAAGTGTACATAAGGCTGCACCGTCACCTGGCAAGCTCAAAACGCCCATCCTTGCAGAACCGGTACGCAGAGGTCGCGCAAAACTCTGTAAACGGTCCTGATCAAGTAGGCTTAAAACCAACTTGATCCAAACGCCTCAGCCCTATACCATATCCTCCTAAATCCTCTCACCTAATCCCGAATATCTCATCCCAGAGCTCCTCAGCCTAAACCCTAAACCCTAAACCCTAATTCAACTCTAAACCCGGTTGTCTTCAGAAGCACTCCAAGCTTTGCGGCCTACGGGCCTCAGGGGGCTTTTCGCGTTCGAGGCTGGAGGTCCTTTTTTGGCGAGCGCAAGGTAGATGCCAACTGCATGCTTGCCATCCCTAAACCCGAAACCCTAAGCCCTAAACCCGAAACCCTAAGCCCTAAACCCTAAACCCTATGTAGGTGTGAGGCATGAAATTTTCTGAACCGGCTGCAGCCATACAGCAGTCTACCCCGGCACGCTGTCCTCATCAACGTGCGCGTTGTCGCAGAGTCCGAGGTGTAGCTTGCTGGCACGAAGCCTAGGCACATATGGGGGGTTTCCAAAAATAGGGCCACGTACCCTTATTGGGGGTCACTTTAATGGGATTCTGATTCTAGTTGGGTACAGAAGAACCCCAGTTTTAGGGAATGCCCATATCAGAGTGCGTGGCACACATGTTAGGCTAGCAGGAATGGTAGTGTTTGTCGGCGAGTCCATATACGGAAGTGCTGCCTCGAAAGCTGCAAGAGCCTGCGTGTGTAGTGTTCAGGAACTATGCGGTTTAGGGCGCTTCGGCTTTAGGAATTAGCACTGAATTCGGGCGTTTAGGCTTTAGGAACCAGGGCGAATAGAGTAGGCAGGATTAGGGTTTTAGGAACACTAGACCCTGTACCCTTTTAGCCCTGAAGCGTCAAGCTCCCTCTAAACAAGCTGTGGGCCCTAGCAGGAAATACCAAAAGAATGCCTCGCGACGACTCCGGCCTCTTTCCTTAACTTCAGTGTCTGTTAGGGTTAGATTTAGGGGTTTGGGGTCTGGGGTTTAGGGTTTAGGGTGTAGGTTTTGGGGTTCAGCAGGTCAAGTCAAAGCATTCACTAATGAAGCAGCTTATCAAGAGACGGAGACATGCCTGCGGATGCCTTAACATTAGGAAACAGTTTCACATCGACCCCCTCAAGCCAGCTTACAGCCTGAACTGTACCCTGGGCCATGTTCCCTATTGGTCATGAACCCTACCCCCAGGCCCTGAACCCTACACCATAGGCCCTGACCCCGGGACTGTCCGGCCTGCACCCGTACCCCCAGCCGTGAGCCCTGAACCTTAAACCCTAGGCCCTGAACCCTCCTGAACCCTCCTGAACCCTCAAGGCCCTGAACCCTACCAAAAACGCACTTGGACGAAATCTCGGCCCTTGCCCACGAAACTTGGGCAGTTGCCCTCAAATCGCGGACCCTTCTGCCAAATTCGGCCGGTGAAAACTCCCGCGAAAGTGGACCCTTGCTCTCGAAATTTTGGGCCCCTGCCCACGAAGTTTCGGGTCCTTGCCCGCGAAGTTTGGTGCCCCCTTGCCTGCGAAATTTGGGCCCCTTACAAGCGAAATGTTGACCCCTAGCTCCTTGCCCATGACATGTGGGTCCTTGCCCACGAAATTTGGGCCTTTGCTAGCGAAATCTTGGGCCCTTGTTCACGAGTAAGTTGTGTGTTTTTTCGTGAAAGAGAGGTTTAGGTTTCGGGTTTTTGTGCTGGGTTTCTCCGATGTGTCTTGTGGGTGCGGGCCTGGGCTTCGATTGCTTTAACAGCATGAAGGGTTCGGTGCTTTGTTGGTTAGGTTTTGTAGTTTTGGGTTCACGGCTTGGGGTTTGGGGTTTCGGGCTGAGGGTTTGGGAAGTTTTGGGCTTAAACGTCGGGCACCCCATACATGCCACGATGCACCCTAGCCCCGAACCCTAATCTCCCTGACCCTCAGCCCTAAACCCAAAACTCCTAGACCGTAAGCCCCAAACTTCCCAGACCCTAAGCCCCTAAGTCCCAAACCTCCTAGACCCTAAGCCTCGAACCTCCTAGACCCCAAACCCCAAACTCCTAATCCCTAAGCCCAAACCCCCAAACCTTGGGTTTTTGATCTGAGTTGATCGGCGCGACAGCCGCGAGCGAGCCCCGACGAGGTGTGTGCGGAGCTTGCGGGGCCACGTCTACAGGGTTTGGGGTTTGGGGTTTGGGGTTTGGGGTTTGGGGTTTAGGTTTTGGGGTTTGGGGTTTAGGTTTTGGGGTTTGGGGTTTTAGGGCTTAGGGGCTTTTGGGGTGCTAGGGGCTTGGGGTGTCAGGCTTTTTGAGGCTTGAAGACCGAGGAGTTCCTGTTTCAGGGTTGGGGCTTAAGGCTGAGGGGGGTTCGGGTTGGGAGGTAAAGTTCGGGGCTGAACCCTAAACCCTAAACCCTAAACCCCAAACCCTAAACCCTAAACCCTGACCCAAACGCAGGTTTTAGGGGACCGAGAGTTGATGTCGAGGGTTTAGACAAATGTCATACCCAACAAAGGGTTCTGGGCCTACGAGTTCCCCGTTACTTCAAGCAGCCCTAAACCCTAAACCCTAAACCCTAAAACCCTAAACCCGCCCTGGGGTGTCAGGTTAACCACTACACCCTAAACCCTCACCCTAAACCTGCTGGTACAGGGGTGGGTTCTGCCAGGTATAGCCCACGCAGGGCGAGTCCCCCGCGAAAAGACAGCCGCGATCGAGGCACAGCAAGTTAGCCTGGACCATCAGAGCCCTTGAGCTCCTTGTGTGTCTTGCAGGCAGAGGTGAGATGGTGCGACGACACAGAACGTAGGGATGTAGGAGAATTCTGTCTTTCTTGAAGGTCCTGGAGATTGATGTGAGTTTGGGAGTAGGTCTCAGGAGGTCCTGATTCAGGCAGGCAGGGTTGAGTACGCGAAAGTACTGCCATCTATCTAAGCAGAGTCCGCGGCCAGTGCATGCAGGCAGGGGACGAGACTACGATCCCTGGCTGCAGGTGGAGGTTTCCCTCAACCCTTAGACCCTCAACCCTCAAGCTTAAACCCTAAATACCCAAACCCTTGAGCTTAGAGACGATTTTAGGGTTGTAGGGTCTCTTGGCGGAGCATGCTGGATCTAAGGACAAGCGCGACCGAAGCTACGACAGGTCGGAGGAGGGTTGAAGCCTGCAGCCCCCCTTCCGCTGCATGTTCAGGGTTAGGGCCAGGGTTTAGGGTTTAGGGTTTAGGGCTAAACCCTAAACCCTAAACCCGGGTTTAGACATGGGGGTGCAGGATGGGGGATTTCTAGGGCGCCCTACGCCACTAAGCCCCTAAGCCCCAAAACCCTAAACCCTAAGCCCTAAACCCTAAATCCTAAACCCTTGAATCCCAAACCTACAGCCCCTATGGCCCATGGTCTTGTAAATTCTGGCGTTGAAGTTTGGGGTTTGGGGGGTTTGGGGTTTGAAAAGCAGACGAAACCCCCGCACCTTCAGTTTTTGGGATGTTGTACATCAGGAACATGAATGACAGGGCGCCGAGCCTGAAGGTCTTTTGGGGTTATGGTGTTTTCGTTTGGGGTTCCCGTAAACCCTAAACCCTAAACCCTAAACCCTAAACCTTTCTCAACCTGGTCTGATCAGATATCCTCTAAATCTGACATCCCCCTGCCAGGGACGATCGCCGTGGCCGGTCGGGCAGAGATGATCGAAGGCCCTCCAAACCCGATTGCCCCTGATCCTTTTACTTAGGGTTTAGGGTTTGGGGTTTAGGGCTTAGGGTTTAGGGATTTAGGGTGCCCTTGAAAACTAAGATTTGCCCAAACCAGTTTTGGGGGGCTGTGGGCTTGAAGCGCAAACCATAGCCATAGATCCTATGAGCCCTGAAAACTCTTCAACAGCTAGGTCTTCAACCTTGGATTGTTTGTTCCTGGCTTACTATTGGGTCTAGTAGTTGCAACATCCGGCCTAAAACAAGCACGAAGACGTTTTGGGGTCAATGAGTGGTTCAGGACCGGTTGCCCTTGAGCTACAAATCTCGGCACCTCTGTCAGGCTACTTCAGCGAATGAATAAGTAGCCCTAAACCCCAAGCCCTATACCCTGAGCATTGTCAACAGGGACTATGACCGCGACCGCTCTCGGAAGTATGGTGGAAGGCATCTGGGATGGGGGGGGGGGGGGGGGGGGGGGGGGGGGGGGGGGGGGGGGGGGGGGGGGGGGGGGGGGGGGGGGGGGGGGGGGGGCAGATCCGCATGTTCGGCCTAGGCCCGGTATGGGCACCTAGTATTTAGGGTACCTCAAAAGATGATCATAATTTTGACAACCACCCATATGTAAGGCCCCTCAAAGCCCCTGTGAGTCCCAGTTTAAAGCTTTCTACCTCACCATCCACTAGGAGTTCGGACTATTAGAATGCGCATAGCTGTTCGCGAATTCAAGCGGGAGGTCTACGGGGTTCTCAAGCCACTTGCATTCACTAACCATATGAGGAGCCATGCTATTTAGTATTAGACATATAGAATCTTTCTATACGCATATCATGTTTTTCACATATCCATCCTGACTTTTTTAAGTTCTTGAATTCAAACTCTAAAGTCTAAACCCTAGACCTTAAACCCTAAACCCTAAACCTTAGACCCTAAACCCTACCTAGTTTGAGGGAGCCCTCAGCGGTAGGTCCCGTGGACGTGACAGCCGGGACCGACGAAGTGATCGTCGCGATGACCGCGGCTAGATTGCAGTAGATGGAGGTTCAGAAGGTTTCGGATTTAGGGTTTAGGGTTTAGGGTTTAGGGTTTAGGGTTTAGGGTTTAGGGTGTAGGGTGTAGGGTGTAGGGTGTAGGGTTTAGGGTTTAGGGTTTAGGGTTTAGGGTTTAGGTATTTCATACGTAGGGTTATACCCATAGCAACTATATGTCGAAGATATCGCCTTATTTAGGGTACTTCTAACCCTACTTATAAGTACCCCCTGAACCACCCGGTCGATGGCTAGGGGTTTCGGGTGGTAGGCCCTGAAGTTTAGGGGCTCCTTTCGGGTGTAGGGCCCTCGTGATGCAGGTGAAGCTACCCGCTTAGGGTTTAGGGTTTAGGGGTTAGGGTTTAGGGTTTAGGGTTTAGGGTTTAGGGTTTGGGGTGTAATAATGTCGCGCCCCTATCCTGGTAACTTAATCTCATGTCCTTATCAAGAACTCATTGTTGGGTAGCACCAAAATTCGCCGCTCCGTGTCCTAAGCGGCCACGCCAAGAGCAATACGACACGCGCAGGAATTTCAGGGCTTTCATGGAAAAGGTAATCTCCTCAAAGCCCTGCTCATGTCCCAAACCCTGAACCCTGATTAACTAGCCCTAAACCCTAAACCCTAAACCCTAAACCCTGAACCCTCTACAACCTTGAAACCCAATGTGCCAATAGCCTCAACTCCGAGACTCTAAAAAACCCAAACCTTAAGACCTAAGTCCAAAGCCCTCAACTCCACACCTGATAACCCTCAAAGAACCCTAAACCCTAAACCCTAAACCCTAAACTCTAAACCCTAAACCCTTAACCCTAAACCCTAAACCCTAACCCTAAACCCGAACGGCGCAGGTGGTTCGCGCTACGACAGGGACCGCAGCCCTCGGCGAGCCTTCGGACCGGGTGGAAGGTCGGAATGCTGGGTTTTAGGGTTTAGGGTTTGGGGTTTGGGGTTTGGGGGAGAGTTGAGCCCAAGGTTCATGATTTCGGGTTTAGGCTTCAGGGTTTAGTGTTTATGCGTGGCTGTGTTTCAAGGTTTTCTGGGAAAGCACCCTGGCTGGTGCTCCCGTCGTCCCTGTTCCCGCGGCGTGAAGTCTTCGGGAAGCCTCACGAACTCTTGAGCCCAAAGCGCGCAAACCCTGCGAAGCCCGCAACCCTGTCATGAAACTACTACAGGGGTCGGAATAATTTACTCATAGTATTCCCTTATGGTCCCTTTATTCTAAGAATAACTCACCATACCACAAACCTATACCCCGTAATATAAACGGATTCTTAGATTTATAATTATGCTATAATACACTCCCAAAACCCTGTTCTAACTGTTAAGGCCCCTATATTACAGGGGGGGCCAAGGTGATGGATGAATGAGCTTCTGGGATGGTAGTCCAGTGCTCAGGGCAACCCTAAACCCCAAACCCCAAACCCCAAACCCGAAACCCCAAACCCTAAACCTTAAACCCTAAACCCTAATTAAACCTTAAACCCTAAAATGCGTGCGGGGCGGTAGGAATCTTAGAGGTTAGGGGCTTCATGCGTGGAGGGACTTCATGTGTGTGGATGGAGGAGCCCAGGAGAACAGCCTCCAGGTTTACGTAGAAATTGCAGGGGAAGTTGAGGGGATATTTCCCGCAACGGGCCCTTACACCCTGAACTCTGAGCAATAAACTCGCAAACTTCAGCAGGAAAGCCCTAGAACCTGACCCCTGAAGCCCCGTAAACCCTAAACCTCGTGGACTTTCTGAGCCTCCCAAGCTCCCTAAACCTCCTAAACCCTAGACCCTGCACCTCCTAAACCCTCCTACCCCACCCCCCCTCCCCCCAAGCCTCCCCAATAAAATTCGGAAACAGAAGTCGGAGCCTGTCATGGCAGGGAGTGGTTCGGCCAGTTTCTTGAGAGCTGCTAGGATATAGGACGCATGCCTTTGGTTCTCTAGGGTTTGACATAGCGGGCCGAGTCTCGGAATGGTTTCCGAAGACCCCACGGTTTCAGGGTTTAGGGTTGAGGGGGCTTAAAAATTAGAATAGGGTTTTGGTGGTCAGTATAGTATGACATAGTATGACTATAAAGGGACGAGACGGGAATACTATCAGCAGTCAATCCGACCCCTTTTGTAGGGCTTCTTCTGCAAGAATCCCCCTCGGCACTGGGACAAGAAAGCCTTCGCCCGCGCCCTTCGCAGGCCCAGCGGCAACTGGGGTGGAGTGCCTTGACCAATCTTGTGGCCACTGGTGGGAGGTGGTGGCTTTGGGCAGCGGGCCTTCGTGTTTTTGGCGCAGACTTGGAGAGAATCACCCCCTCTGAACCCTAAAAAAGGCAGAGTCAGAATGACTGAGTGGCATAGCATGAGTGGCATGGCATCTTGCACCCTCACTCCTTCTTGACCCTCAGGTCCTGTGATTTCAGACTCTCTAGACTTGGAGACTCAAGAAGTTTGTCCTACTCCTCTTTTCCCCCTTGTTTTGGAGGTCTTGTGGAGTGGCATGTGTGGATGTGGTGGTATGGCATGTGTGGAATCGCATGGTGTGGCATGGTGGGGTTTTTGGCTGGTGCCGGAAGGTGTTGGATGCACGCAGTCGTAAGCCACGATGGGCAGGAAATACTGGAGTGGATGGACTAAGTGGAGTAATGTGGAACTGGCAGATTCTTGATGGCCTGGGTTGTGGATGGACCTGTGACAGGCAAGAATCTGCTGCTTGGAGCCGCGAGCATCATGAGTGGTAGCTTCCAGCCTCACAGGACCTCCCAGCTTCCCCGTAGCTCGCCCGTGACACTCAGGATTGGGAGTGCGAGAAGTGCGGCTGCAACAACTTTGCTCGCAGGGATGAGTGCTTCAAGTGCGGCGGGAAGAAGCCATCCTCCTGAGCCCGGCATCTCACCCCCTGCGGTGCTCGCCCGCAGCAGAAACAACGTGCAACAAGAGATCCTGACACAGCATGACACAGCTACCTGACATCTTCCAGCCACAATGCTTTCAACACACAGAATTGTAGGGACCCTCATGTGGCGCGCCCAGGTGGGTTTGGGTCTAAATAGGAAGATGATGCAGGTGTAGCGAGAGTTTGGACATTTCCGGCGAGTTGCCACGGCCAGGATGCTGCGACGGTTTGCGCTGAGCGCGTTTAGCGTCCAGGGGCGATTTAGGTTTCGGGCCTTGGGTTTGGGTCCAGGCATCCTGGCTGCTAAGTACAAAGAGAAACTCGTGCAACTCAGTGCCCGAGATCGGCATACCTCAGGCAGACGAACGTCATAAGGACCATTTGGTGACGCGCATATGGACCCAACGAATCTCAGATGCCACATGACTCGACTCGTGGGTCCTTAGTTTAGGGGTTGGGTCACCAAAAAGTCCTTGTTAGAAAGACTTTGCGTGACGCAGTACCCCGCAGTTTCAAAAGGTGCCCCGCTGCCTGCAGAGTTTTTTCTTAGGGTTTACGGTTCGAGCGGAGCCGCTCAAACCGGTCAACGCCCTCCCCAGACCCCTCCCCACATTTCTAGTTCGTTGTGTTTGAGGTACCTGCAGATCTTTGTGGTCATAGTGCTAGCCATCACCCTTTACTTCACGGAAGAAACAACTACATGTGGGTCAAGATGAATACCCCGATGTGGGAGCGCAAGACCAGTCGATCCACTGTACGACTGTAAGACGATAGCCCCGAAATCCTAAACCCGAAGCCCTAAACCCTGAACGGCTTGGTTTCAAGCCCTCCGGGAGCTGCTAAGTAAGTCTCCGACTGCCATCATCTCTCTCATCATGACCCTGCATCCTGCGCCCGAAAGCCTACTAAACCCCAAAACCCTAAACCCTAAACCCTATACTACCCACGAAGCTTCAAGGAGTCTGGTGCTCTGGGCTTCGGCGCTCTCCCTTCTGGGCTTCTGGTGGCACTCTCAGATTCGGGCTTCGGGTTCGGATGTTGGGCTATGGGGGGTTTAGGGCTTTGGGCGTTTGGGCTTTTGGGCGTTTTTTGGGCGTTTGGGCGTTTTAGGTGGATTGGGCTTTGGGCATTCTGGGGTTTGGGGTTTAGGGGCCTCCGAGGGTTGAAGTGGAGAGGGATGTGGAAGAAATGACAGCCCGTCGCAGAGTTCGGAGTGTAGGGTTTTTGGGGGCTGTGCGGGTTTGAGGGTTTGGTGTACTGTGGGTTTGGTGTTTCAGTTGGTTTGGGGCTTGGTGGGTGACTAGCGAGGGATGGCGAAGTCCTTTGGCTCAGCTGCGCAACTACTCACTCTTGTAAGCGCAAACCCTAAACCCTGAACCCTCAACCCTGAACCCTAAACCGTTTGACTCTGGGGCCTAGTTTGGACTTTTGAGGGCTTCGACAGCAACCCTGCACCCTACATCCTAAGCCCCAAATCCTAAACCCTAAATCCTAACCCCCAAAAACACTTAATCCTAAAACCCCGAACGCCAAAAAGGTCTGGTGGGCCTGGGCCTTCTAAAACCTAAACCCTAAACCCTAAACCCTAAAAGGTGGTGGCTTTGCTACAAGAGGCAACGCCCACGCCCGCCAGCACACGGGCTGTACTTGGGATCCGGGGTTCAAAGTGTTTAGGGTTTAGGGTTTAAGGTTTAGGGTTTAGGGTTTAGAGTCCAGTATACCTGAACCCTAAACCTTAAATCCTAAACCCTCAACCCTGATCCTTGAGGAGGCTTTCCAACAATTCCATGACCAGAAGGCTAAATTGCCGGGGGATGAGTTCAAGAAACCATATTCAGGGAGTATATGTTCAGAGGGTTTAAAGAGACAACCTAGATTGATTTTTCGTGACACCTGACTCTGCCATCGACCCTGACAAGCCTTTCTCGCTCTTTTGCTTTCGTTCTTTGGTTTCTGTCTTTGTCTCTGTCTCTCTCGTCTTTCTGTCTGTCTCTCTCTCTCTCTCTCTCTCTCCCTCCCTCCCTCCCTCCCTCATCTTTGTGCAGAAGTAGTCTGTGTCTTTATGTGTGCATTCTTTAGTGTTGATACCGACAGCAAGGCCTATGTGCTACCGGCATAAGTGTACAATGTGGAATATTGTCGATGTGTCAGGGTTTGGGACTGCAGGGCTTGACGATCCCAAAACCGAACCCACAAGCCACCCCCCCAAACGTGCAAGCAAGTTATAGACAGATATTAGGGTTCAGGGCTTTTTAGGGTTCTAGGGTTCTAGGGGTTTTCGGGCTTTGGGGCTTTAGGGTTTAGTGTTGCTAGATGCTCATGATCGTACCCTTGGTTCCTTGCGTGTATCGCCGCCTCCGCCGCAGAGAGCCATTCAAGCGAGATTTTCTGTGAGAGAGAGGGAAGGAGACATAGGATCTGTCAGAGCCATGTCGTCTGAGGGTGTCACAGTCACCGGTGCCGAGGAGCCAGCGCGTGAAAGGGTTTTGGGTAGTATTCAGATCCCAAGCCCTGCAGGTTTTCCCACTGCTCTTTAAGGGGGTTTACGAGAATAGGGGATGCAAATATAGACCCCCAAACAGTAGAATCCCCTTATAAGAAGGACCCCAATAAGGTACCCCGATATTGTAAACCACCATAAGGCTCAGAGATGTTTGGCCCTAGGTGAAGGTGGGCAAGTGACTACCAAATACCGAAAATCTCACCCGAATGCCCATGGAGCAGCCAATCGCATGCCAACGTTCCCCCCCCCCTCCGCTCCAAAAGAGAAGCTCCAGCTCTCCTTCAACCCTGGAGGAAGGTTTCTGGCAAGATTTGGAACTTAAGTTGATGGGAGGCTGAGTTCGCAGCACCCGAAACCCCCTGAAACTCTACACTCTACAATGAGCCCAGGGCTTGGGAAGCTCCCAAACCCTCGACCCCGAACCACACCAGGAGTACCCAGTGTTCGAGTCGTTCGACGACTACGAGCTGGATGAGAACCTGCTGCGTACGGGGCCCGGGATTTGGCTCGAAGTGCTTTAGGGATGTACCCTAACGCCTAAACCCTAAACCCTTCTGGGCTTTCGGTTTCAATGGGGTTTGAGTATGTAGGGTGTTTAGGGATTTGAGGGCTTCAGGGTTTAAGGGTGAACCCAGGGCTTTCGGAAGGGTTTAGGGGTTTGATGGCTTAAGGGTATAGGCTGGGCTTCGGGATTGTAGGAAGGAATTAGGGTTCAGGGTTTAGGGTTCAGGGTTCAGGGTTCAGGGTTCAGGGTTCAGGGTTCAGGAGCGGGCGCCCATCGGGCGCCAAGGTCTTGGAGCATTGTGGCTGGACTTTTGGGCTCATATAGGCGGGTCCAGTAGAAAAGAAGCCCTGAACCCTAAACCTTAAACTCTAAACCCTAAACCCTAAACCCTAAACCCTAAAGGCCCTACACCCTAGGGTTTTCAGGGGAGAACAGTTGGAATTCTTGGGCTCCGGCAATACCCCAAAACCTCTTAAGCCTGGAGGCCTTCCGACCTGATCTTGGACCCTCCTCATTGGGAGTTTGTGGTTTAGGGTTCAATTAATTAGTTTAGGACCCTTAGGGTTCAGTGACAAACTGCCGGGAGAGAAGGCAGAGGGGAGCGGAGGGAGGGGTCCCATTTAAGAGGCGCACCCTTAGTTCCTTTCAACTGGGTGGCCACTTTCAGACCCCGACGGGTCTGGCCCATTAAGGCCTGAAGGGTTTAGGGCTTAGGGTTTAGGGTTTAGGGTTTAGGGTTTAGGGTTTAGGGTTTCGTGTTTAGAGGTTTAGGGTCTCGAGTTAGATGCCCCAGAATCCCTCATCGCCATCCCCGCAGAAACCCGCCTAACACCGAGGCCGCAACTGGCAGAAACAAAGTCTCTTATACTTGGAGGTCCATGGTACTTATTAACCAATTATGACTGCACTTATACCTGTACCTACAACCATATTAGGGCACTTAAGGGTGAACCTCCAAGTAGACTTCAATTCAAGCCCCATAGACCCGTATTTGCAGGCTATGTGCGCCGCAAACTTCATGCACCTGCAAAACCCTAAACACCGTTGAGAGGTTTAGGGTTCAAAGGCCTGGGGGTTTCACCCTAAACCCTAAACCCTAAACCCTAAACCCTAAACCCTAAACCCTAAACCCTAAAGGGATTGGGGCTTGGGGCTTATATAGGGCGGCTGAGGGCTTATATGCTTTCAGGGCCTCGGTTTCTTTTTTGTTGGGTGACTTGTGTTTGCGAGGCTCCTCAACCCTCAACCCTCAACCCTAAAGCCTGAATCCTTATCCCTAAACCCTAAACCTTAAACCCTAAACCCTAGACCCTAGACCCTGAACCCTAAACCCTAAAGCCTAAACCCGAAACCCTAAACCCTAAACCCTACACCCTAAACCTTAAACCCTAAACCCTAAACCCTAAACCCTAAACCCTAAACCCTAAACCCTAAACCCTAAACCCTAAACCCTAAACCCTAAACCCTAAACCCTAAACCCTAAACCCTAAACCCTAACCCTAAACCCAAAATCCTAAACCCCAAACCGAGGCGGCATCTACTCGTACGGCTTTGAGAAGCCAAGTGCGATCCAGCAGCGTCCGGGCACCCGGCCTCCTTCGGGTTGAGGGTTTGGTTTTTTTGGGGTTTAGGGTTTAGGGTTTAGGGTTTCGGGTTTCGGGTTTCGGGTTTCGGGTTTGGGTTTCGGGTTTGGGGTTTTGGAGTTTAAGATTTAGGGTTTAGGGCTGAGGGGTTTAGGGTTGGCTCTGGAGGGTGTGGGGTTGAGGGGGTTAGGGCTGAGGGTTCTTAGGGCTCGGGAGGGTCAATAGGGTTTACGGTTTACGACTGAGGGCCTCCTTTCCCCGCGGTTTTTTCGGATGTAGAAGGCCGCATGGGTTTTTAATTTTCGGGACTGGGATTTAGGGCTTTAGGTGTTGGGGGGGGATTAGGGTTTGGGGGTTTTTGGGGATTAGGATTTCGGGCTTTGGTTTCAGGCTTTCCGAAAGCCGCAACCTGGGGCTTGCAGGTGTTGAGGCAAGGGTCTAATTAATGGCTGGTATCGTTTCGTTGCGTAGGCCCGTGGGCGATGTTTTCTGCATGAGCGGGGGGGGGGGGGGGGGGGGGGGGGCTGAAGCGCATCTTAGCTAGTAGAACCCCTATAGTATTCACTGGCCAGTTATAACTTATAACCCTGGAAGCCAGTCATAACCCTCATAAGCCCATTATAAGCCTTATATTATACACCCTGCAAGCTCACTATAACCCTTATGTTACAAGCCCTAAAAACCCTTATAAACCCTCAAAGACCCCATTATAACCCTTATAATCCTTAACAGCCCACTTATATTGTAAACCTTATACGCGTTGAAACCCTCACAAGCCCGTTACAACCCTTATAAGCCCTTTATAAACACGATACAACCCTTACATTGTAAGCCCGTTACAACTCTTCTAGTATACACTCTTATATGGTAAGCCCGCATAAACCCTTCCAGGCCCTTAACAAACCCTGTGATCTTAAAAAAAGCCTTACAAACCCTTATGCACCCTTAAAACACCCTTCCCTTTTAGCCCCTAACACACCCTTATAGACCCTTTTCAGCCCCTTCTCGCCCTTACAACTGATAAGCCCCTATAAACCCTCAGAAGCCCTGCAATATAAACCCTAAACCCTAAACAAACCCTAATTAAACCCTAAACCCTAAACCCTATACCCTAAACCCTAAACCCTATCCCTAAACCCTATGCCACAAGCCCTCCAAGCCCTAAAACCCCACATGCGCAGGCGGCATCAAGCCTATCCTCGATGGCCGCGACACCATCGGACAGGCTCAGCCCGGACCCCGGAGCTCTCCTTCGGTTTAGGGTTTAGGGTTTAGGGTTTAGGGTTCAGGGTTTAGGGTTCAGGGTTTAGGGTTCAGGGTTTTAGGGTTTCGGGTTTAGGGCGAGGGAGGCCGGGGAGTCAGGGGGTCTATAGGGTTCTACGGATCTAGGGTTGCAGAAATTTCGGGTTCTAGCCCTAAACCCTGTAAACCCTGAAGTCTCTTCTTCTCTCTGTTCTTGTGTATAGGGTTAGGGTTTACCCTTCTGAGAACTTGGGTTTTGAGGTTTGTAGTGGTTTCATGGTTTTGGGTTCTAGGCATGTACAGAGCTTCCAAACCCCTTAGTTGAGGAGTATTCCATGATGCGGGTATTGAGGTTTCTACCATGATCTCAGGGGCATTGCTCAGACCCCCCAAAACTCTGAACCCTCTCAGACCCCCCTAAATCCTGAACCTTGAACCCTAAACCCTAAACCCTAAACCCCAAACCCTAAACCCTAAACCCTGAACCCTTATTAAACCCTGAACCCTAAGCCCTGCACCCTAAACTTTAAACACCCCCAAGCCCCGGAAAGCAAGGTCTGGAACGGGCAAGACGGCAACCTTCGTCCCGCACCAAGCTCTCGATCCGGGGAAGATGAGTTGGAGCCTTTTTGGGGTTTAGGGTTTAGGGTTTAGGGTTTAGGGTTGAGGGCTTGAGGGCTTGAGGGCTTGAGGGCTTTAGGTTTACGTAGGGGATTTGGGGGATTTAGGGTTTAGGCTTCGGGGGGCACGGAGACTTGCGGGGTTTCAAGCTTTGGGCTCCATGACTTGAGGTTTCGGGTGTAGGGCTTTTAGGGTTCAGGGTTTAGGGTTTAGGGTTTAGGGTTCAGGGTTTAGGGTTTAGGGTTTAGGGTTCAGGGTTTAGGGTTTAGGGGTTAGTGTTCTAAGCCCTAAACCCTGTACTCTAAACCCTATTCCGGCTGTTCATCCTTGAAGATATGCGTCGTTGCAACGTTGCAATCGAAGGCTTAGGGGCTTATGTGGAAGCAGACCTGACTTCATGTTGCTACGGCTTCCGCAACATCGTGGTCCATGTGGGTACTCGGCGAAATTACAATACCCAATTCCACGTAGGATTCGTCTTCACCAGCCGCTAGCTTAAGCCCCAAACTTGAAACCCTAGACCCTAAATTGCCCAGGTCAGCACAGTTGCATTCAGGATTCTTTTGCGCTTGCTTCCCCTTCTAGGTACTTCTTAGAGTTTGGGAATTTGAGGTCGAAGAAACTTCCTTGAGGGTTAGGGTTTAGGGTTTAGGGTTGGGTCTACGTCCCGCGAGGTCATCGGCGCCCTCCAGCGTATCAACTATGGCGAACGCCACACACAGGCCAGGTCCTTGCTTATAAGGGTTTAGGGTTTAGGGTTTAGAGGTAACTAGTTCGAGAGCTGCTAGTTTTCCGATATAGTCCTTCGAAGAACTATATGTCAAATACCAATCTCTACAATCGACGACCTATAAGGTGTACGACGTGGAGTGTACAATTCAGATTTCAGTCACATGTTTACACCACTACGGTGTAGGATTTTGAGCCGGAGCGCCAGCCCATCGACGACATGAGAAGGCTCGAATGCGCTACTGAAAAGCAGGCTGGCACTCAGCACCCTGTACGAACTCAAAGGTGTTGCATGATTCAGCATACTTCCTGCAATGAAAGACAAGCAGAGCTTTGAAAAGACCCCGAGCATAATGGTGTCGTGAGGTGTTGATGACCGGATTTTCTTGGTCAACGGTCTTTGGTTTCAAGGGGCTTTCGGTTAAGGGTATCGGAGTTTAGGATGTGGAGGTGGGGGGGGGGGCTTATGATTTTGGGAGATGCTCTTACTGTTGGAGGGGGGGGTTCTTCTTCCATGAACTCTTAAGTAAGTGAGTATGCTCTACCCGTTTTGCGCAAGGAGACCCTGACATGGAACCCTAATCCCTAAATCCTCAACCTTAAACCCTCAGCCGTAGTTGCGATTTGCGGGTTGACGAAAATCGGGGGCCCCTAAAAATGGACCCCCCCAATAGTGGGATCCCCTTAGAGTAAGGACCCTAAACCCTAAACCCTAAACCCTCCTGACCCTAAGCCCCAGTAAGTGCCCCTTTTTCGGAAACCCCCCCCCCCAATGTGGGTTGTGTGGTGCAACTCCGACAGGCCTTGATCTTGGCACCCACGCGCGAACTGGCCAACCAGCGGCTCCGGTAGAAGTCTGAGGGTTCAGGGTTTAAAGTTTAGGGTTTAGGGTTTAGGGCTTAGGGCTTAAGGCTTAGGGCTTAGGGTTTAGGGTTTAGGGTTTAGGGTTTAGGGTTTGAACCCTAAACCCCAACACCCCATGAATCAAGAAGGTTTACACTCTTCGGCCTTTGTCGCAGCGAATACAACGCCCGCATCCCTCGAACATCAGCTTTTTGCATCACAAAGTCGAGGAGGGAAGGTCAACCTGGACCTGACCCGAAACCCTCAGGGCTAAGGGTTTAGGGTTTAGGGTTTAGGGTTTAGGGTTTAGGGTTTAGGGTTTAGGGTTTAGGGTTTAGGGCTTAGATTGGGAGTTTGGGGTTCCGGATAAAGACGCTTGTTCCAAGCACAGATGCTCTTTCACTGCCGTGCACATTGCGGATCAAGCCTAGACTAGCCATCATCTTTTGTATCGTCAATTCGAAACATCGAGATCAGAAGCAGCCATGCAGATCTTTGTCAAGACCTTGACTGGCAAGACCATCACGCTTGACGTTGAGGCGTCGGACACCATCGACAACGTGAAAGCAAAGATTCAGGACATGTAGTTGGGGTTTAGGGCCGTTTACATTAAGAAGCTTTGCAGATCTTTTGGGTTTGTGTTTTGAGTGCTTCTTCCTCTCTTCTGCTTTTCTTAACCTCCGTCCGGCAGCCGAAGGACAAGGAGGGAATCCCACCCGACCAGCAGCGCCTGATCTTCGCTGGCAAGCAGCTTGAAGATGGGCGCACGCTCTCGGACTACAACATCCAGAAGGAGTCGACACTGCACTTGGTGCTTCGCCTTCGCGGTGGGATGCAGATCTTTGTCAAGACCTTGACTGGCAAGACCATTACGCTTGACGTTGAGGCGTCGGACACCATCGACAACGTGAAAGCAAAGATTCAGGACATGTAGTTGGGGTTTAGGGCCGTTTACATTAAGAAGCTTTGCAGATCTTTTGGGTTTGTGTTTTGAGTGCTTCTTCCTCTCTTCTGCTTTTCTTAACCTCCGTCCGGCAGCCGAAGGACAAGGAGGGAATCCCACCCGACCAGCAGCGCCTGATCTTCGCTGGCAAGCAGCTTGAAGATGGGCGCACGCTCTCGGACTACAACATCCAGAAGGAGTCGACACTGCACTTGGTGCTTCGCCTTCGCGGTGGGATGCAGATCTTTGTCAAGACCTTGACTGGCAAGACCATTACGCTTGACGTTGAGGCGTCGGACACCATCGACAACGTGAAAGCAAAGATTCAGGACATGTAATTGGGGTTTAGGGCCGTTTACATTAAGAAGCTTTGCAGATCTTTTGGGGTTGTGTTCTGAGTGCTTCTTCCTCTCTTCTGCTTTTCTTAACCTCCGTCCGGCAGCCGAAGGACAAGGAGGGAATCCCACCCGACCAGCAGCGCCTGATCTTCGCTGGCAAGCAGCTTGAAGATGGGCGCACGCTCTCGGACTACAACATCCAGAAGGAGTCGACACTGCACTTGGTGCTTCGCCTTCGCGGTGGGATGCAGATCTTTGTCAAGACCTTGACTGGCAAGACCATTACGCTTGACGTTGAGGCGTCGGACACCATCGACAACGTGAAAGCAAAGATTCAGGACATGTAATTGGGGTTTAGGGCCGTTTACATTAAGAAGCTTTGCAGGTCTTTTGGGGTTGTGTTCTGAGTGCTTCTTCCTCTTCTGCTTTTCTTAACCTCCGTCCGGCAGCCGAAGGACAAGGAGGGAATCCCACCCGACCAGCAGCGCCTGATCTTCGCTGGCAAGCAGCTTGAAGATGGGCGCACGCTCTCGGACTACAACATCCAGAAGGAGTCGACACTGCACTTGGTGCTTCGCCTTCGCGGTGGGATGCAGATCTTTGTCAAGACCTTGACTGGCAAGACCATTACGCTTGACGTTGAGGCGTCGGACACCATCGACAACGTGAAAGCAAAGATTCAGGACATGTAATTGGGGTTTAGGGCCGTTTACATTAAGAAGCTTTGCAGGTCTTTTGGGGTTGTGTTCTGAGTGCTTCTTCCTCTTCTGCTTTTCTTAACCTCCGTCCGGCAGCCGAAGGACAAGGAGGGAATCCCACCCGACCAGCAGCGCCTGATCTTCGCTGGCAAGCAGCTTGAAGATGGGCGCACGCTCTCGGACTACAACATCCAGAAGGAGTCGACACTGCACTTGGTGCTTCGCCTTCGCGGTGGGATGCAGATCTTTGTCAAGACCTTGACTGGCAAGACCATTACGCTTGACGTTGAGGCGTCGGACACCATCGACAACGTGAAAGCAAAGATTCAGGACATGTAATTGGGGTTTAGGGCCGTTTACATTAAGAAGCTTTGCAGATCTTTTGGGGTTGTGTTCTGAGTGCTTCTTCCTCTCTTCTGCTTTTCTTAACCTCCGTCCGGCAGCCGAAGGACAAGGAGGGAATCCCACCCGACCAGCAGCGCCTGATCTTCGCTGGCAAGCAGCTTGAAGATGGGCGCACGCTCTCGGACTACAACATCCAGAAGGAGTCGACACTGCACTTGGTGCTTCGCCTTCGCTGAGCTGTCACTTCTGAACCGAAGATGACTCTAGCAGCCAGCGGCTGAATCTGCGCCACGTCTAGTGGTGCAACGAGCCATACCGCTTGGGGCTCAAATTTTGAGCTGAAGCCTCTCAGAGCTCAAGATCTATGTCCAAACTAGACATGAACAGCTGGGCAGCCCTGGTGAAGTAAGTTGTCTCAAGACACCACTCTCAGCCGCCAAACCCTTCAAACCCTTAACACCCTTCAAACCCGTAAAGCCCTTTGAACCCTTAAAACCCTTCAAGCCCTTTAGACCCTTAAAACCCTCAAACCCCAAAACCCTTAAAACCCTAAGCCCCCAAAACCCAAAGCCCTAAACCCCTCATCCCTAAACCCTTAAATCCTAAACCCCAAAACCCTCAAACCCTTCAAGCCCTTAAGACCCTTAAGACCCCTAAGCCCCTAAACCCCTAAACCCCAAAACACTCAGACCCTTCAAGCCCTTAAGACCCTTAAGACCCTTAAACCCCTAAACCCTAAGCCCCTAAACCCCAAAACCCTCAGACCCCTTCAATCCCTTAGAGGCCCTGAGGTTCTGGGCGTCGGAGCTCCGCGAGGTGCCAGCATTTCAGGGGCGCACCGAGGGTCGCACTTCTGCGCTCAAGGCCTACAGGGTTTAGGGTTTAGGGTTTAGGGTTTAGGGTTTAGGGTTTAGGGTTTAGGGTTTAGGGTTTAGGGTTTAGGGTTTAGGGTTTAGGGTTTAGGGCTGAGTGTGGTTTCGGTGCTGTACAGGTAGCAGCCCTAGCATTGCTCGACGCCCCTCTTTTTGAGGAGCAGAGTTGCCTGGCCAGGCAAAAAGCAGGAGTCTGGATGTTCAGACCCTAGACCCTAAACCCTAAACCCCCCTCAACCCTAAGACCCCTGGGCTTTCGGGCTTCAGGGTTTTTTATTGTTCAGGCCTAGCGGTTTTTTTGTTTAGCGTTTTGGGGCTCTTGGGCTTTGGGTTTAAGAACCCCAAGTCCTAAACCCTCAACCCAAAACCCCTTAACCTTTAGGGTCTTCGGGTTTTAGGTCATACTCGGACCCCTGAGGATGTACCCCTGCGAGGTTCCCCTATATTCCCCTCAGCAAGGTCCCCAAACCAAGGGTGCAACCTTCGGGCTCCCAGGTAGAGCTCCATCATGGGATTTAGGTTATTACATATCTAGATAGACAGATAGATAGATAGAACTGCCCCTAGCCCTAAACCCTAAATCCTAAACCCTAAACCCTAAACCCTAAACCCTAAACCCTAAACCCTAAGTTACTGTGCGACCTAGACCAAGCAGCTCAGGATCTACAAAGTAGCCTTGGCTCTGGGCGACTACTTGAAGGTGGGGAGTGCGCCTGCTTCGGGTTCAGGGTTTAGGGTTTAGGGTTTAGGGTTTAGGGTTTAGGGTTTAGGGTTTAGGGTGAGGGGCCACCTTTTTGTTTAGGGCTTCGCGGGCTTCATCATGCCGCAGCCATGTCTGGAAATTCAGCGCCTTAGCAGTAAACCCTCTAAGCCCCGAAACCCTAAATCCCCAATGAAGCCCTCAACCCTAAATCCTAAACCCTAAACCCTACTCCCTAAACCCTAAATCCTGAAACCCTAAAGCCTAATCCCTAGTCAAGCCCTACACCCTAAGCATATGTCACTGGCCTCTTTTGCCGCAGCCTTCATGCTTTTAGGGTTAAACCCTATAAACCCTAAACCCCAAAACCCTTAATCCTAAACCATGAGAGGGATGTCTTGCAGAGTACTTTGGGGTGCCTCTGCGCTGGTCATGGGATTATGACCGCATGCTGTAGGAGAAGTGCATCGCCCAATCAGAAGTCGTTGCCGTTGCAAGGGGGCCTAATGACAACCAATTCATGGAAGGCAACTTGTTCTCAAGGCGCGGCCTTGTTTAGGGTTGAGGGTTTAGGGTTTCAAGAACGGCGTTTCCTGGGCCCCTGATGGTTGGCGTGACTGAGTACAAAGCAACAGCCATGACGGACTGTCCTGCCGGACGTGGTCCGAAGAGAACAACTGGGCTTATCGACGCCGGAGTGAGAAGGAGGTTAGTCCTAAACCCTAAACCCTAAAACCAGAACTTCTGGGAGAGAACCAGAGGATTGAGGGTTTTAGGGCTTTAGGGGCTTAGTTTGCAGGGGTCAGGGACTAGGGTTCAGGGCGGACCCTAAACCCCCCAACCCCCCCCCCTAACCCGGCCTGTATAGAGTGTAAATAAGGGGCTCAAATTAAGGGCCCATACTTCGGATCCCCTTTTGACCTCCCTAAACCCTAAACCCTAAACCCTAAACCCTTCTCTCGCAGGTCAGGGCTCATGCTTGTATCGGAGGCCGGCTCACCTCATGCGCTGGGCAGGTTTAGGGTTTAGGGGTTAGGGTTTAGGGTTTTCAGGGTTTTCAGGGTTTCCTAGGGTTTCCTAGGGTTTCCTAGGGTTTGAGGGCTTTCGTTTTTTCAGGCTTTTGGGGTCTTCAGGTCTTCTTAGGGTGTTGAGGGTTTTCGTGGTTCTTTAGGGTTTTTTGGGTTGTTGTGCCTTTTTGGCTTTTTTGTTTAGTTTTTGTTTCGGGGTTTTTTAAAGGGTGTTTGAGGCTGTCTAGGGTTTCTAAAGGGCTCTTTCAGGCTTTTTCGGGTTTTGAGGCTTTTTAGGGTTTAAGGCTTCCCCCAAAACCCTCTACCCAAAAGGCCCAAAAAGGCCCAAAACCCAAAACCCCGCAAGACTGCACATCTTGGGGCCTGGAGCTCAGGGTTCAGGGTGTAGGGTTTAGGGTTTAGGGTTTAGGGTTTAGGGTTTAGGGTTTAGGGTTTAGGGTTTAGGGTCTTGGGGCCTGTAGGGTTTAGGGGGCCCTGCGCCCGAAGGCTCTTGTTCACCCGACGCAACACCGAAAGAAGGAGGCTTTGAAGAGGAACGGCGGGGTGATCCGCAGACTCCCTGCTGCCTCAAACAGAGAAGTAGTATGAAGAGCACAAGAAAATGCAGCGGCCAAGACAAACCTAGCAAAATTGCAGAACCATCCCAAGTCCTAAACACTAAACCATCCAAAAGCCAGCCTAAATCCTAAGCCATGAAACCCTAAACAATCCAAAGCCCCAAACCATCCTAACCCCGAAGCCCTAAACCCTAAACTTGGGATGTGACCCCCTATACCAACAGTCTTTAATAAGG
Source organism: Symbiodinium natans (assembly GCA_905221605.1). Classification (NCBI taxonomy): domain Eukaryota; class Dinophyceae; order Suessiales; family Symbiodiniaceae; genus Symbiodinium; species Symbiodinium natans. The sequence goes on along the minus strand of CAJNDS010002213.1, from coordinate 111,703 downwards.
ATTACAGAACCCCCCCCCCCCTCTGACTGGAGCATCCCAACCCTAAACCCTAAACAGGTAAGTAAGCCTCGGGGTCGGTCTCCCTTCCCCACAGGCACGTCCATCCAGGAGGACAAAGACGCTCTGGCGCTGTTTAGGGTTTAGGGCGCAGGTGTTTGGGGATTTGGGTTTAGGCTTAGGGTAAAGGGGGTGCACTTTTTTTGTTTTTTTACAAGCTCTGTTTTTGGGGTTGGCGCTGCTATCTTGAAAGCTCTTTGTGCATTCTTCTACCACGAAGAGCACGGCTCCATAGAATCAAGCTGAATTCAGATTTAGAATCAAGCTGAATTCAGGTTTCGAACTTCAACAGAACCAAGCAACTCAAACCCTGCCTAGGCTCTTGTTCCATTTGCTATGGTCCTGGGTTCCCTTCATCTCTTGAAACACAACCTCCAAAACGAACGAAAGACCTCAGCTTGAGAAGGCGCAGCCTTTCACGCTGAAGCCCCAGACCTAAGCGCCAAGCCCTAAAGGTTCGGGGCTTAGGGTTTTGAAAATTTGGCTTTTGGGATTTACAGCGCAGGGTTTAGGGTTTAGGTGTTAGGGTTTAGGGTGGTTCTCAAGGTTTATAAAGGGAAGACTTCACGCCTGAACCAAGGACAAGCTCCGTGATGGACAGCACCTGGTTGTCGGCACGCCAGGCCGTGCCTGGGCGACAGCTTGGCATCAAGAGGGAAACAGCTCCCCAGAAGATTAGATAATGTGGGGGCCTGAATAAGTAGAATAGGACTTTAAGGGTTTTAGTATAATTACAAAGGGACCCTAAGGGAATACTATTAGTACTTAGTCCGACCCTTATATTAGGGTTAGGGTTGATATAGGGGTTTGGGTTGGGATGTTCCCCCTTGTACAAAAAGTTCTGGAAAGGGATTAGAAGACCTACCCTCTTATAATTCCTATTAAGGGCTGTTAGTATAAGGGGAATCATCCCAAGGTTAGGGTTGATCACAGTTCTGAGGGCTATTTCTGGGAGTCCTATTTCGGGAATGTAGGCATGCCCCCCCACCAACCCCCCCCCCCCCAATGGAAAAGAGGCAAGAAGATATGCCCTCATGGGGTAAATAAAGGATGCGGCGGGTATAGAAGTGCCCGGCCTCACAGCGAACTCCATGTTGGAATCCATCCTTTGCCTCAGCCATTCCAAACCAAAGCCGGCGGAATCGGTCATACAGGCGGCAGGCCTCAAGGCTTGCATGCAGGTACCCTGAGGCATGCACGTTTTGCACTCGGGAGACGGGATCCCACCCTCTTGATGCCACGAGAACCCAGCCGGCAACACTTCCTGGAGCGCTCTCTTGCAGCCCTGCAGGGCGATGGATGGAAAACTGCAGGTGGGTCAGCATTTAGGACCAACCTGAAGGTCACCAGCCTGCAGCGTTGGCGATCACGGACATAGTACTCACCTTCGGGCACCAAATCTATGACAAGGCACCCATTAGCTTCGTCCCCAATATGTCGAAATTGTTTTTCCCTACCCCCCCCCCCCCCAACCCCCCCCCCCAACCCCCCCCCCCAACCCCCCGCCCCCCCCCCAGCCCCCCCCCCCCCCAACCCCCCCCCCCCCCCCCCAACCCCCCCCCCCCCCCCCCACCCACCCCCCCACCCCACCCGCCCCCCCAACCCCCCCCCCCCCAACCCCAACCCCCCCCCCCCCCCTGAATTGTATTCGAACCCCCACCCCACCCCCCCCCGCCCTACACGCTGTCACCCTTCCCCCCTTCTTCGGGGGCGAGCTGCTGCAAACTTTCCAGGGCAGCGAAATCTGGGTTTAGGGCTTAGGGTTTAGGACCCTTTTTTCAGGCCCTGGGCTCACCCTTAGAAGCCCCTTTAAACCAGCAAGGGCATCCTTTTCATTCCTAGGTTCCTCTTGGGCCTATTTTAGGGTATGCTTAGGGCTACTTGGGAATAATTGTAGTTTTTGGGTACTTTAATTTCTAAGAAACAAAAATCATGTTTTTTGCTAGTGTTCCAAGTTCAGTGTAGTTTGGGGTTAAGAGTTAAGGGTGCAGGGTCCAGATTTCATACGTCTCAAGTGGCTTCCATGGAGCTGAGCCATGCCACTCCAGTGCAGGTGCTGAGTAGGTAAACCCCCAAACCCTGAACCCTAAACCCTAAACCCTAAACCTCCAGTCTTTGTGGCATCCTAAACACCCCTGAAAGCCTGAAGCTAACCTGTGGTTTCTCACCTGGAGAACTCATCCAGTAAGCTGGTGTCATTGATGAACGGAAACCCTAAGCCCCAAACCCCGAAACCCCAAACCCGAAGGCCTAGAAGGCATCTTCAGAAGACGGAAACCCTAAACCCTAAGGCATAGAAGGCATCTTCAGAAGACAGAAACCCTCCCTAAGGCCTAGAAGGCATCTTCAGAAGACGGAAGAGTCAGATGAGGTTTTCAGGGGTCACCTAAAGCCAGGCAGTCCAAAGGTTTCTGGGTATGCCCCAACAATAGCAGGCCTCGTGACATGATGCAAAACACGACAGCCTCATTTTGTACGTAGGATATGTGTTAAGTACAGTAACCTGACTACGGGTCAACTTGATTATTTGGGAGCACGTTTTAGGCTGCCGCTCCCTGAGCAAGGCCCTTTAACCAAGCAAAAGAACACCCCAAAACCAAACCGTAAACCCTATAAACCCTAAACCCTAAACCCTCTCCAAAGCCGCTATTCGCCTCTTGGATCCTGTTTGAGGTGTCTACGACATGGCCTCCCGGAGCGCATCAGGGTTTAGGGTTCAGGGTTTAGGGTTTAGGGTTTGAGGGTTTAGGATCGAGGGTTTAGGGTTCAGGGTGTTTAGGGTTTTTTTGAGGAATTAGGGTTTCGGAGTTAGGTCTAATTCGGGTTTGGGATTTAAGTTGAGGGGTTTGAAAGGGCCATTTTTTTATCTTTTTTTGTTGCGGAGGGGGGGGGGGGGGTGGATTTTCTAAGATGTCCTTGGTTGGGTTTCGGGTTTGGGGTTTAGGTTTAGGGTTTAGGGTGTAGGGTTTAGGGTTCAGGGTTCAGTCCCTATTATGATACTGTTTGAGCATGAAGTCTCGTAGAGAGTGTATCTGTGTCCTTTGTTTGGGGCCTCGGTGGCGTGCCAAGACCTTCAAACCCCACACCGTAAAACCCCAAGCAAGTCAAACCTTAAACCCTAAATTCCCAAAACTCTCCGCCCTAAAAATCGCAGGGCCAAAGCCCTAAATCCTAAGCCCTAAGCCCTAAACCCTAAACCCTAAACCCTGAACCCTAAACCCCCAAATCCTCAACCTTCAAGCGCCTTCCTGGGGCCGGGCGGGGCCATCTCAGGTCAACAAGCGACACCTGAACGTAGACTACCTGAAGGTGTGGCAAACCCGAATCCCTAAAGCCCCTAAAGAAGCCCCAAGCTTTTGTAGGACTTTTAGGACTTTGAGTTTAAGGGTTTAGGGTTTAGGGTCTAGGGTCTAGGGTCTAGGGTTTAGGGGTTTAGGGTTTTAGGGTTTTAGGGTTTTAGGGTTTTAGGGTTTTAGGGTTTTAGGGTTTTAGGGTTTTAGGGTTTTAGGGTTTTAGGGTTTTAGGGTTTTAGGGTTTTAGGGTTTCGGGTTTCGGGTTTCGGGTTTAGGCTTCTCGGGGTGTTAGGGCTTTTGTTGCTCCTGCTTTCGCGGGGTTTTATCGAAGATTCAGGTTGTTTCGATGATGGGGCGTAATGGGTGGCTTATAATAGGGCTCGGGGGTTTTCAGGGTGGTAGGGCTTAGGATCCCCTTTCGTCACCATTTCGGTTTCTATAGGTGACGGCATACATTTATTCAAGAAATAGGTTGGTACCCAATTACATTCCTAGTTTGCTCTTGTGCAAACCCTAAACCCTAAACCCTAGACCCTAAACCCTACTAGATTCCCGCCCCTTCGTACACCTTACGCCCATGCCGCCTCCGGGGCTTGCTGCAGGGTGACATGCTTGTTGCATCAGAGGCCTCTAAGGGTTTAGGGTTTAGGGTTTAGGGTTTAGGGTTTAGGGTTTAGGGTTTAGGGTTTAGGGTTTAGGGTTTAGGGTTTAGGGTTTAGGGTTTAGGGTTTAGGTTGAGATGCCCCGCCTTATACCAGCAGTCCTTACTAGGGATTCTAGTACCCTGTGATAGTCCTCATTAAGGACTGCTAGGATAAGGGGGAACATCCTGAGGGTTCGGGTAGCCCTAAACCCTAAACTACAGGACGCCCTAAACTGGAAGCCTGGTAGCCGGACAAGAACAGGTTCCAAAGTCGTCCGAAAGCTTAGTTTAAGAGCGCCTGCCCTGAACCCAAAAGCCCTGCCCCTAAAACCCAAAGCCCTAAACTTAAAATCCCTACGCCCTCAACCCTCGACCCTAAGCCTGCCCAAGAACATCTAGGGTTTAGGGTTTAGGGTTTAGGGTTTAGGGTTTAGGGTTTAGGGTTTAGGGTTTAGGGTTTAGGGTTCCTGAATCCCAATTTGCTTTGCAGGAGGGCCGGCGGGAGGGCAATGGGGGTATTTTGGAGAGATGGGGGCTGCGCGGCTGGAACTTCGGGGTCTGGAGGGCTCAACCCTAAACCCTAAACCCTAAACCCTAAACCCTAAACCCTAAACCCCATACACACTAAGCCCGAAACCCAAAACACACCAAAGGTCCCGAGCCCCTAAACTCCAAGTGCACGTCTCGCCCCGAACCCTTTAAACCCCCTACAAACCCCCCATGAACCCCGTAGCAACCCCCAACAACCCTACATCCCTATGACCCCCCCAACCCCCTATAAGCCCCCTAGAAACCCTCAAAGCCCTACACCCTAACCATAAACCCTAAATAAACCCTAAATAAACCCTAAATAAACCCTAAACGCCCTCTAGACCCCCCCAACAACCCACCACACCCTAAATCGCAGGTTTTCGTCCTGGACGAAGCCGATGAGCTCATGTCTCGAGGCTTCAAGGTGCCCCCAGTAAGATGGGTTCGGGGTTTGCAGGGTTGGGGGGTTTAGGGGCTTAGGGTTTGGGGTGTAGGGGTTTAGGGGTTTAGGGGTTAGGGTTTGGGGTCTCAGGCTTTTAGGGGTTTGGGGCCAGTTTGGGGAGGCAAGATTCTTCTTATGCTACACTCGAGGGGATCGAGTGCCTGACGGCACGGCGTGGTTGGCAAGGCTGTCAGCCCTACTTCCTCATAGCGCCGGCATGAAAACATCAGGGACTAAAGGAGGAACTCTGATAAGGGACCTTCGGGGTTCGTTAGGGGCTATTTAGGCATATAGAGACCATATATAAAGTATATATACAATATAGATATATATATATATATATACATATATATATATAGGAGTGATATGAGCAAGCGCCAAAACCCCCAGCCATTGAAGTAAGTAAGGAGTGGACACGAATGCCCAAAACCCTGTAAAGCGATGGGAACACTGGCAAAGCGACACCCCTAAATTAATTTGCCGTTGGGTGTGCTATGGCCTTGATTTTTCCCAAAAGCACCTGCAGACATCAAGCGTGGATGATTGATGCTAAAACCCTGTAAGACGATGGGACCACTTGAATGCGACACCGCTCATGTTGCGTCCATTAGCACCACGAGCCGGTTTTGGCAGTCGCTCATATAGGCAATATACCCCTCAAGTGCCATCAACGGAAGGTACAGAATGCACAACACCCAGATCTCTAAGCCCGACATGCGATTGGGGCTTACCGAAAAAAATAGACCCCCCCAATATAGACCTCCAAATAGCAAGATTCCCTTTTGACAAGGACCACAATGCATTCAGATGGTGAGTGGCCAACACCCTAGTTCGTAGGCTTTTTTTGTTTTAGCTATCCACCTCCAAAGGCAAAGATGCTTGCGTTTGCGGGCGCGTGCTTTGCCAGGACCAGATCTATGACATCTTCAAGTGCCTGCCTCCAGACGTGCAGGTGCGCCTATAGCCCAATGGAGACTCTGAACCCTGCCACCCCCAGCCCCCACGCCCATCAACTATGACAAGAATGAGGGGCTGTATTTTGGGGGTTGGGGGAGGGGATTACCTTGGGTGCCTTGAACCAGATGTTATCCCTCAAAATCGCCAAACTCTAAACCTCAAATCCTTAAGCCCTACACTTGCCCCGAACCTTAAACCCCAAAACCCCCCAAATCCTTAGCCCTTAAACCTGACACCCCAAAACCCCCTAAATCCTTAACCCCCTGAACTAGACCTTAAACCCCCAAACCCTAAACCCCAAATCCTCATGCCCTCAAGGAGTCGAGGGTCTCAGAACCAGATCCTTCATGGCAGGTTTGTCTCTTCTCGGCCACCATGGCCCCAGAAATTCTGGACATGACAACGACGCTGGGTCCGGTTTTGGGGCTTTCAGGGATCAAAGTGTGATGCTTCAGGCTGACTTAGGTTTAGGGTTTAGGGTTTAGGGTTTAGGGTTTAGGGTTTAGGGTTTAGGGTTTAGGGTTTAGGGTTTAGGGTTTAGGGTTTAGGGGGGGTGTTGTGGGCCTGACCTAAGGGGTTGGAGTTTAGACGTAGTTTGTAGGCTTCAGTTTGGGATTTAGTCTGGGCTGGGTTCAAGCTTGGGCTCTTCTGGCACATATGTGGGTCGAGAGCTCAATGTCGCCATGTCGGCATTTATTTGTGGAGAGGAGGCCATACTGCGACTTAGAATCCTAGGTAGGATAAGGGGGGGGGGGGGGGCCCTTAAAAGGGAACCCTTCTTAACCCTCTTCTGGCTCTCTTCAAAAGGGGCCTTATTCAGAGGGTCTATACCCCCAAGGGTCCCCCTAATCCTATAGACTCACTGGCTCAAAACCCAACTCTTCAACTTTTGGGCTTCTTATAAGGCAGGAAATATTCTGAAAGTTTAAACTTTTATTTCCTTGGGTTTTGGGCCCCTTAGTAGAATAAAGCACTCATCAGTGTTACTTCTGGCCCACCTTCCAAGCCTGCCAGCTGCCCAAAGCCACCCAAAAACCGTCACTCCAAGTCGGCAGTCGGCCCACTACTCCCCAAAGCCCTAAACCCTAAACCCTAAACCCTAAACCCTCGAGCTTCCTTTCAAGTTGCAAATGAGCGTTTGACATAGCCCGACCTGGCCCAGCCGAGGAAGTTCATGCGCAACGCGGCCGCTAGACCGGAATCCGGAATCTTCGGGGGTGTGTCGTTCAGTCAGGGTCCCTTAATATAGGCGCCTTAATAATTAGAAAAGGGTTTTGGGGGTCATTATAGTATAATTATGCAGGGACCATGGGGAAAGTATTATTAGTTGTTCCGACCCTTCTAGTAGACTCTTGGGGCACACGTTCAAAATTTGACAGATTTTGGAGGCCTGAGGTCGAAATCTTGTGGGAATCGGGGTCGCGCGGTGCGCTTCGGGATTTCCGGCCCGTCATTAAGGTCGGTACCCAGGTAGGTGTAGGGATGGTGGTCCTTCTTCCTTGCCCCCCCGCCCCTGCAGTACCGCACCGGATCTGAATTTCAATGCGCCCAACGCAGGCGCGCCTAGCCCCAGAAGCATGCCCTACTAACGTCTCTCGGCCCCAGACCGACAAGCCTACACCCACAAACCTTCAACCCTAAACCCTAAACCCTAAACCATAAACCTTCAACCCTAAACCCATAAACCCTCAACCCTAAACCCTAAACCCTAAACCCTAAACCCTAAACCCCTAAACCCCTAAACCCTAAGCCCTAAAACCAAAAAACGACCAAGCCCAGCATCCCAGAGGTGCGAATCCTGGTCAAGAAGGATGAGTTGACCCTGGAAGGTGCTTCCCCTTCCCCCCTCCCCCATTTAGGGTTTGGGGTTTAGGGGTTTAGGGTTTAGGGTTCAAGGTTTAATCGCTTCCCCCTATGACTAAAACCCCCCCTAATTTTAAATATTACTGGAAGGTGCTTCCCCTTCCCCCCCCCCTCCCTGGAATGGGATTTAGGGTTTAGGGTTTAGGGTTTAGGGTTTGGGGTTTAGGGTTTAGGGTTTAGGGTTAAAGTTTAGGGTTTAGGGTTTAGGGTTTAGGGTTTAGGGTTTAGGGTTTAGGGTTCAAGGTTTGGGATTCAGGGTTTTGGGTTCAGGGTTTAGGGTTCCGGGTTTAGTGGTTTTTGATGGATTTAAATGTCATGCTGTAGCATGCCAAGTGTAAGGTGCCCGGCAAAAAGACAAAATTGCAGCAGCTGGGGTCTGGGCAGGGTTTCGGTTTAGGGTTTCGGGGAGGTGTAGATGTAGGTGTGGGTGTGGGTGTGGGTGTGGGTATGGGTTGCTAAAACCCTAAACCGTCAGACCTGTCAGCAGTTTAGGGTTTAGGGCTGATATTTGTTTATGCAAAGCCCACGGGAATATTAACAGAGCCAGTATACTGCTGTTGCATCGGCTGTGTGAGACAGGTATCCGCCAGTTCTACGTGGCAATCGAGAAGGAGGCACAGTTGAGAGTGCGGAGCTGGTGATGATTAGCTGTCCCAGGGCTGTCTGGGAGGGTGGTTTGCCCCAAACCCTAAACCCTAGCCCTAAACCCTAAACCCTAATCCCAAAAACTTTGAGTGCTCAACGTTTGGAGTTCAGGGGGTCAGAGCGAAGACACGCCGATGTCCATGAACGCGACTTGGGGTTCGGGGTTTAGGGTTTAGGGTCTAGGGGACATCTCTGGTTTCTTCGGCATGCTCCTCCACCTGGCCAGGAATGGAAGGTTGACACGCTCTGCGACTTGTACGAGACGTTGACCATCACGCAGGCAATCATCTACTGCACCTGGGCAGTCAGAAATTCGTCCTCCCCCCCTCCCCCCCACACCCACACCCGCACCCACACCACTAAGGGTAAGACCTAAGGCCTAAACCCTAAACCCTAAACCCTCAACCTTAAACCCTCAAGCTTCCGGGGGGCTTTAGGAGGGATGGGCCGCAGCGGCGCCGGGGTTAAACCTTCTTCGGGTTTTGCCCCATTTTGCACCCTAAACCTCAAGGACGTCACACTCGGACCCCTAAGGGTGTACCCGAAGGTGCCCTGAATAGACGAAGATGGACCCGAGTAATTTCCTTAGAGGATCTTGAAAAGGGCCCCCAAACCCAAGGGATCATGAAAACCCTAAACCGAAACCCTAAACCCTATATACCCTATACCCTAAACAAGAAGCCGTTGGGGAATGCATCGGGGCTTTGATTTTCATCCTTCGCAACTGCCCAGGACATACCATTTACACGGTTGCTGCAAGCTGGTCTTCAGACGAGTCGGTTTAGGGTTTAAGCTTTAGGGTTTAGGGTGCAGGGGTTCATGAACGGTTCCCCAACAAGTGTTCTGACATTCGCTGAACCAATCTTCAGTTCCAAGCCCCTCCCTAAACCCCCTACACCCTAAGCCCACAAACTCGAAATGCAAGTAGGTGCAGGAGGCCAACTGGCATCCGAATCCAAGTGGCAGGGCTCTTGGGGGTTTAAGGTTTACGGCGTAGCTTTTGGGGTTTAGGGTCTAGGGTCTAGCTTTCAGGGACGAAGGTTTAGGGACTAGGGTTTAGGAACTCGGGCTTAGAGTAACACCCTACAACCGAAACTCTGGGGTGTTCGGACCCTGAACACCAGGGCCTGGCTCAACTTCGCTGAGGCAACACCCGCCGTAAGGTGGACTTCTTGCAGGATCAGCTGACAAAGCGGGACTTCACTGTCTCCTGCAGCCTTGGCTCAGAGAGGTTGTGATGCGGAGTTCCGTTCCGGGGTTATATAAGCTGAGGGTTTAGGGTTTAGGGTCTAGGGTTCAGGGTTTAGGGTTCAGGGTTCAGGGTTCAGGGTCCGCCCTAACACCGGCAAGGGTTCTGGGGGATATAAATCACAATTCCTTAGTTCTCCTAGGTAGGATAATGGGGAGCCTTAAAAGGGAACCCTTTTTGACCCTCTTCTGGCTCTCTTAAACAGGGAGCTTATTCAGAGGGTCTATATCCCCAAGGGTCCCCCTAACCCTGTCCCCTAAGGCCGTGCTGAGATCTAGTAAGAACACCTATGGAGGATGCAGGGGATGCTTCCTCTATCATGGGAGACTTTTTAAAGCCCCAAAGCCTCAACCCTAAAGCCTCACCCCTGCGAAGTTCGATGACCCTTAGCCCTGATCCCTCTGATGCGGGATGCGATTATCCAAATCTCTTGAGCAAGGTTTTTGGGCTTGGGTGTAAGGCAAGGTTTAGGGTTCCCAAAGCCCTCTATTGCGAAGCCTTCTTCTTCTCCGTCCTTCCTTAAGATGCTGTAGACGCAGAGGAGCCCTAATGACCCTCCCCCCCCTCAAAAAAATCAAATGAAGTTATAATCACAGTGGCAATGCTTAGGGTTTACGGTTTCGGGTGTAGATAAACATAAGAGGCCTATGCCATGCATCAGCCTGTCTTGGACCTTTTTTGGTTGGGTAGGAGGCTGTTCGAGTGATACCCAAAATCCCAAATCCTCAGCCTCACAAAGCCTACATTGGGTTCCAGACTCCTAGAATCCTAGAATTCTTTTCGGGGCCCTCATCCCGAGATCCCCTCGCTGAAGCCTATGGGGTTAGTTTTCAGGGTGTCAGGGTACTTCTTGGTTTTGGGGTCTAGGGCTAAACCCTAAACCCTAAACCCTAAGTCCTTCGTACCAGTCCGGCCAAGCAAGGCATGCACGCTGACCTTGACCAGAAGGCCATGCTCACGGTTTTTCCCCCTAAACCCCCAAACCTGAAACCCTCAACCCTTAAACCTAAACCCTAAACCGGGCGGGGGGGGATTGGGGTCGGGGGGGGGGGGGGGGGGGGGGGGGGGGGTTGGGAAGGGGGCTGAAATTTCAGGGTCTGAAGCCATGGGGGATGGCTGGTACATTGGAGCCTGGAAAGAGGAAAGAAGGCCTGCTGCAGAGTTTCAGGTTTCTAAGGGGGTCTTAGCAATCTGCTATTTAGTGGAGGAGGTGTGGCAACCAGACGCTTTCTCTTGGCCTGCATGCTGTACACAAGCCCTGTGCTATGCACCTGGACCCTTCTCTAAAGTTTGGCGCCCTAAACCCTCCAGACCCCTAGAGCCCTAAATCCTGGCTGGACCCCCCCCCCCTCCATAGACTCGAAACACCCCTTATCCTCCGGCTCTAAACACTAACACCCTCAACCCCATAACTCTAGGATCTAAAGACCCTGTGAATATCCCCATAAGCCCTAACTCGACCCCTTGAAGGAGCGCGACCTCGTCATGCGAGAGTTCCGTTCGGGCTCCTCGCGAATTCTGATCTCCACTGAGACTCGCCAAACCTATTGAGTGGAATGATGGGATACGGTAGGGTTTAGGTTAGGTTTAGGGTTTAGGGGTTAGGGGTTAGGGGTGAGGGTTTAGGGTTTAGGGATTAGGGTTTAGGGTTGAACCCCAGGTCAAGGATTCCCTAAACCCTAAACCCTGAAACCCCCAACCGAATCCCTTAAGGCTGTAAGGGTTCAGGGGTTTGCGAGGATGCTCAGTGGTGCCCGACTTCCTGTTTCTGTTGAGGGTTAGGATCTCTGACGGGCCCCCTTCCAACCAGGAAGTGCATCTTTTCCTGGCCTTCGGTTATTGGGAAACCTCGTTTAGGGCTTTCAGTCTTTGGGCTCGTCGCTGGTGCAACTCAAAAACGCCAGCTTAGCTTCAGATGCAAAGCGAGCGGCGTCCAAGCCTAACAGCACCCTAAACCCTAAAGCCTTAAGCCCTAAGCCTTAAGCCCTAATCCCAGACTTCATGCCATCATGACCCACTCTTTCCCTAGGGCTTGCCACGCTTCGCTACAATGGTAGATGTGGTGAGTGGGGGAAAGAACGAACTCCCCAAGAGGTGTGGCTTGAACCCTATTGTAAACCCCAAGCCGAACGCTCCAACCATCCCCCCCCCCCCCCCCCCCCCCCCCGAGCCCTAAACCCTAAACCCCAAACCCTAAACCCTAAACGCGGAACCTCAAAGCCTAGAACCAACCAGAGCCAGAGATCCCTAGTGTTTGGGGTTTGGGGTTTGGTGTCTTCTCAAAGGGTCGGTCTTAATTCGGCCCCTGTCCTGCTTAAAGGGTGCCCGGTGTTTTGTAGGGGGCTTTCAGGCTCCAAAATCCAGCTACCCTAGCGGGCGCTGCTTTCAGACGGCTCTAGGGGCTTCAGAATGTTCTTGCTTTGGTTGTGTTGCTGCATGCCTCTCGTGGGGCTTTCCCAAAATCACGGCACTTTTTTTTGGGAATCCTTACTCATGAAGGGAAGTGTGTTGTATTTGTGGTATATACGGGGTACTCTGGACCAAAGTTGTGGGAAGAACAACCTGGACAACAACCCAAGCGGCTCCCAAAGCTCAACCCTCAAACCCAACCCTTAAACCCTTAGGCCCTTAAACCCTAAAAACCTTAAACCCAAAACTCCCAAACCCCCAAACCTAAGCGCCAAACCCCAAACCCCAAACCCCAAACCCCAAACCCTGAACCTAAACCCTAAACCCCAAACCCCAAAAAAACCTAAACCCCATAAACCCCTATAAACCCTATAACCCCTACAGACCCTATAGACCCTACAAACCCTAAAAACCCTAAACCCTATAAACCCTAAACCCTATAAACCCTCAAAACCGTAAACCCAAAACCCTCTAAACCCTATAACCCCTAAGCCCTAAGCCCTAAACCCAAAACCCTAAACCCTAAACCCTAAACCCTAAACCCTAAACCCTAAACCCTAAACCCTAAACCCTAAACCCCAAACCCCAAACCCCAAACCCTAAACCCTAAACCCTAACCCTGCCCAAGCTCAGGACCTGCTTGCGCGTGGCATTGATGTGCAGCAGGCCCTGGGCTCTCATCTGTCCTCCAAACGATGGTCACCCTGCGGGTTTAGGGTTTAGGGTTTAGGGTTTAGGGTTTGGGGTTTAGGGCTTAGGGCTTAGGGTTTGCAGGTTGAAGGTTCATGATTTGCGGACTTGGGGGGGTTCCTGTGGTTGCCCTGATTCTACAAAGGTGTAGGGTTTAGGGTTTAGGGTTTGGGGTTTTGGGGTTTTGGGGTTTAGGGTTTAGGGTTTAGGGCTTAGGGTTTAGGGTTTAGGGTTTGATTAGGGTTTAGGGTTTAGGGGGCTTTGGGGGCTCAAGGTTTAGAATTTTGGTGTACCTTCGATGTTGAAAGCCCCCAGTGCTACCCGTGCAGGGTTTTTGGTTTTAGTGGTTTTAGGGTTTGGGGGGTTAGGGTTTAGGGACCACCACCTCTTGCCGGCAGGTGTCCCTGGCAGCTTCGCCGCATTTATTGCACTGCAACCGGCATCTTCCTCTTTAAGATCATCTTCGGTCTGAAGCCCTAAACCTAGGTAGCCCAGTGGTGCCCTTTACCCTTCTTTCTGCATCTGGGTTCCCTTATAAAGTTAACCAACCAAAAAAGGGTGCCCTTATGAGAATATGGTTACTGGGCTACGAGGAAGCCCTAAACTCATGCTCACCTGAATCAGGTCACTCAAACCCCCCGCCCCTCCATCCAAACCCTTACGACACCCCTCAAATGCCACGTCCTGGAGCCCTCTGAGCCGGTACAGTGTCAGCAAAAACCCCTCAGTTCGAAAACCCTCAACCCTGCCCCCCCCCCCCCCCCCCCAGCCCAAAGCAATCTCTAGACCTCAAACCAGAGATACGAAACCCTCAACCCTAACCCCCCCTAAACCCTAAACCCTAAACCCTAAACCCTACATTGCACTCCCTCAAGCTCCTCCTCTGGCCCGGAGAAGCCCTAAACATGACTGCTGGCGTGGTTGTCATTTTGCGTTATTGGGCTTAATGAAACCCTAAGCCCTGGTTTAGGGTTTCGGGTTTAGGTTTAGGGTAACCCTACTTCCTAAAACCCTAAACCTTTCCTTCCCAAAACACCCAAACCCAGAAATCCCCAAAACCCTAGCCCCAAACCCCAAACCCAGAAGGCCCAAAACTTCAGAGCCATCTGAGGTGATCAACTACGATCTTCCATCCAACATGGACCCAGCCTGAGTTCTGCGGTCTAGGGTTCTGCAACCACTGTTTGCTCAAGAGCACCCCCCCCCCCCCGAAAAATAGAAAACAGTCTTCCAGATTCAGGGTAATATAATTAGGGATTATTGTTTTCTAGTTTTTTTTTTGGGGGGGGTTCTTAAGCAAACGGTAGGTAAAATACCCGTCATGAAGGGTTCAGGGTTTAGGGTGTAGGGTGGCGGTTTAGGGAAGAGGGTTCTGGGTTTTATGTGCTGAAGGGATCCTTTACCAACAAGGGTTTAGGGTTTAGGATTTAGGGTTTAGGGTTGAGGGTTGAGGATTTAGGGCGTCGGGTTTATTAGTTAGGGTGTGATCGATCCTGTAACACCCTCACCTTAACCACTCCCGGCACAGAATCACCAAAGAGCCTTCTAGAAGCCTTAGTGGGTCCTTCTTTGGGCTTTCGTATCGTCAAGCTTATCTTAGCCAATAGTTGAAATTCAAACTTTTCGGGTTTCCTTATGAAGTAGGAAGTGATAGCCCTAAACCCGAAACCCTAAAACTTCAACGTTTTTTCTAGGGTTGCTTTCCATTGACCCGTTCGACTCCAGGCTCGATTGCAGTGCCTCTTCTGCTGGGGATTAGGGTTTGGGTTTAGGGTTTAGGGTTTAGGGTTTAGGGTTTAGGGTTTTCGGTTGATTAGGGTTTAGGGTTTTAGAGGAGTGCAGGGGGGCTTAGGGTTTGGCATTGTTGGGTTTCGGAGTTAGGGTGCTTTGGGTGTCGATTGGTAAGTTTGAATCAGTACTTGGTGATGTGAGACTGGTACCCCCGTCCTCCACTGGTGACGGGCGTGCCCCAGCTCCCAATGTTCTCACATCCAGCAACCAGCATTGGTGCAGAACGTTTCGCCAGCACTTTTCCGGCTGCCTCATGCGTGGATTGCTCCGCGCCAGCTGCTTTCAACCTAAACCCGGCAGTCTTAAACCCCCAACCCTAGACCCTAGGCCCTAAACCCTAAACCCTAAACCCTACAGCCTAAAGCCTAAACCCTAAACCCTAAACCCTAAACCCTAAACCCTAAACCCTAAACCCTAAACCCTAAACCCTAAACCCTAAACCCTAAACCCTAAACCCTAAACCCTAAACCCTAAACCCTAAACCCTAAACCCTAAACCCTAAACCCTAAACCCTAAACCCTAAACCCTAAACCCTAAACCCTAAACCCATCCCAAATCCTGAAGACCTTTTGGGACGAATCGACCACTTCCCTCGCTACCTGGAGAGGGACGGGTCAAGGACAACAAACCGCTAAGTTTCCAACATGATGGGGGTTAAGGTGGTGCCCTTGGGTTTGGGGGGCCCCATTTTTTAAAGATTCCTAAAGGGAATATGAGGGCGTGCGAGGGTTGTATTTGGAGAATATAATGGGAAACTTCTCTTAGGAGTATACTCCCTTGACAGCCCTTCACCGAACCAGATCTTACGATTACATGAAAAGAAAACGTTGTACTAGAGTACGGCATGCTTGTATGCCTACATTCGGGGATAACGGCACATTTCTTTAAGAAAACCCGTTTATACTAGAGTCTGATATTGCGCATGAAAGTTTGGAGAATAAGCAACTAAACCCAAAAGCCTAAACCATTCCATTGTAGTATTACAGTCTTGCCATCCAAGGAGAATTACCTGCACCGTATTGGTCGCAGCGGTCGTTTCGGTGCCTTGACTTCCCAAGCCCACTACGCGCCGACTGCAACGATGCTCTGAGGGTTTAGGGTTTAGGGTTTAGGGCCAGCTGCTCGTATTGGCACCGCCCACCACATTCACCACCACCACCATCACCACCACCACCATCACCACCATCACCACCATCACCATCACCACCATCACCACCATCACCACCATCACCACCATCACCACCATCACCACCATCACCATCACCACCATCACCACCATCACCACCATCACCACCATCACCACCATCAACACCATCAACACCATCAACACCATCAACACCATCAACACCATCAACACCATCAACACCATCAACACCATCAACACCATCAATACCATCAACACCATCAACACCATCAACACCATCAACACCATCACCATGTAGTACTTTCACCTGATACCCCTGTTCCCGGCTTCTAGTGCCTGTCTGTCTTGGCACCAATAACAAGCATGGCTATTGTCAGTTCGGCAACGATTTCTACGACATTCGAATGCTGCATACAGTTCTTTACTCGTCCGGGGCCATGATCTTGATTCCAACAACCAGAAACCAGAAGTCCAACACCCCGCTACCAGAACAAGGCTCCTCTGCTGAAAGAGGATGTCACATGGATTTGGTGGGCTCTTCTAAGCCCCCAGCCCCTAGACCCCTCAACAAACCCAGAAGTCCTACACTCTACACAAACCCCAAACCCCAAACCCTAAAGCCAGGAATTCCG
Organism: Symbiodinium natans; assembly: GCA_905221605.1. Taxonomy (NCBI): domain Eukaryota; class Dinophyceae; order Suessiales; family Symbiodiniaceae; genus Symbiodinium; species Symbiodinium natans. The sequence continues at coordinate 95,357 of CAJNDS010002213.1, read as the reverse complement.
AAACCTTTGTCCCCAAAATGGGGACCAGGGTTGGTGGAAGCTACGGCCCCTTCCTGGATCTCTATCACAGAAGAGTTCCCTTGGAGCTTCGTGTTTAGGGTTTGGGTTTCAGGGTTTAGGGTGTAGGGTTCAAGGTTCAGGGTTTGGGGTTTAGGGTTCAGGGTTTAGGGTATTTAGTTGAGCCATATTCTAGACCTTAGAGCCTGTAGGCCCTAAAGCCCTAAAGCTCCACCCCAAAGGGGCACCAGTCGAGGTCGAAAGGGCGTGGCCATCAATTTTGTGACGAACAGTGACGTTCGCGTGATGAAGGACCTAGAAAGGCCAGGACCTCCCAGCGGAGCCCTATGCGCCCTTCTAGGGTTTAGGGTTTAGGGTTTAGGACTTAGGGTTTAGGGCTTAGGGTTTAGGGGTTTAGGGTTTAGGGTTTAGTGTTTAGGGTTTAGGGTCTTTCTCTCTCCCCGTTTTTGTTGAAGTAAAAAGACATGCACCCTTAAACCACCCAGCCTGGCTTGGGGAGATGTGTTTCTTTAATTTTTTTTTCTTTTTTTTTTTTTTTTTTTGGGGGGGGGGGGGGGTTGGCATTAGGGCTCATTGCTGTGAAAGGGCGTTTTGAGCTTAAGGTTTGAGGGACCCTCAACCCCAAACTCTAAACAAGGGTCGTAAGGGTTGCAGGGCGCTGAGGATGAGAGCTTAGGTCTTAGGGCGTGGGCTTAGGGCTTCGGGCTCAGGGGGCTCAGGGGGGTCAGGGCGCTCAGGAGGGGGCTCAGGGGGCTCAGGGGGCTCAGGGGGCTTAGGGGGCTTAGGGGGCTTAGGGGGCATAGGGCTTCGGCTTTCAGGAGCCTTGCTGATCCCCAAGCCCCACCTCAACCCCCTCAAACCCTAAGCCAACCCAACCCCTCGAACCCTAAAACCCTGAAACCCTAAAACCCTAAAACCCTAAAACCCTAAAACCCTAAAACCCTAAAACCCGGCCAGGTTCTACCACACCCAGATCGAGGAGCGTTTTGAGGGCTTGGGTTTTGGATTCAGGGGCATTTGGAGTGTCAATATTCGGTTTGAATCAATACGTCCCTTCCATGATGATGAGAGACTGGTACCTCCCGGCGTCGCTGGTGACGGGCGCGCAGGCTTCAGGGTTTTGGGTTTAGGGTTTGGGGTTTGGGGTTTGGGGTTTGGGGTTTAGGGTTCACATCCAGCATTGATGGAGGTTTCGCCAGAGCGCTTCTTTCCGGGTGCCTTCGCTCGAGGAGATGCCAATGGACATCGCTGACCTGATTTGAGCACTGAGCCGCGAGCCACTGTTGGGGTCTTTAGGTCTTTTGGGTGTTTTGGCTCAGGGTTTAGGGTTTAGGGTTTAGGGTTCAGAGTTTAGGGTATGGTGGCATGGTTATCGAACTTCCTGTGAGCCCACCGGTGCTGGGGCAATTAGGGTTTTGCCTATGCTTCTTGGATTGACCACACATGGTCAGCTCAAGTTGGCGTTCACCCCAACGATGGCCAAGGAGAATTTGTCGTCGACGCGACGTTTTCCGAGCCTTGATGGTTTCGATCTCCTGCCAAGCTACCACTAGCAGAGGTGCTTGGCGAGATTTCTCACATACCTGCCTCACACCGTAAAACCACGGAGATGTTTCAGTTGTCACAGCTCAAGGTATCAACTTTTCCATAGCGCTGTTATGATGTTTCCTTGTGTTTCGATTGCGACCTGCTGGATGGTGTTGTGGCACGATTACTACCCCGCAACTCACGAAGAATACATTCATTTACTGCAGTTTTGTCGGGATCTTTAGTATCAGCGCCCCTTTGTTGCATGGGCTTTATAGTGAGGGCGACGGGGTTACAGCCACATGTTCATGGAGACTACTTCGGTGGCTCCGTGGTCGTCTATGCGCAGGTGATTGGACTGCGATGTGACTGTCACAGAACTGAGTGATTTTGGTGCCACTAAGGCTTTGCCGCACAAAAAAACAAAAGGAGTGCCGCAGTTCAGCTGCTAAAGAGAAGCCTGAATAGTTGTGAAATCTCTTCAGAAGCCCTGTAGGATTCATTCTATTTCCTAAGCCCTAGACCACTATTCTAGCTATCGATCTCGAAGAACTGACAGGAACTTCGGATCGTTAAAGTTTGATAGTGTTTGGCCAATGCAGCACAGTAAACTTGGAGCCTTGTATCCCTGGGGGGTATACGATCACAGGGGTACCTTATTGGAGTCCTCATGATAAGGGAGTCCTACTATTTGAGGGTCTATTTTGGGGGTCCCCTATGTTCGTAACCTCCCTACATATATATATATATATATATGTATATATAGTTTATTTATGTGTATATAAATAAATACATATATATATATATATATTTATTTATTTATATTTATATTTATTTTTGTATTTGTATTTGTATTTATATTCATATTTATATTTATTATATTTGTAGTTACATTTATATTTTGCTTCAAATTTAGATGTAGATTTATATTTTTACCTGTTTATATTTGTGTATTGCACTTGTTTTGTGTGCAGGTTGGGCCTCAAGGGCTTAGCTATTCAATTCTTGTGTCTGGTTCAGTCCTACCTTGGCCCACCAAAATCAGCATGAACGAGCTTTACCCACACCTTCCCAGAACTTTCAACACGCCTGACGTCAGCCTGACATAGGGAATCTGTTGCAAAAACTGGGCCTCCTTTCCTTGAGGGGTGGCCAGTCCAATGGCTTCAAACCCCTCCCCCTTAGTGTTTGCGCTGTAACACCGATGCAAACCCTCTGTAAACCCTTGCAACCCCATAAACCCTACAGACCCCATGATGCATGGTGTTCAATTACGTTGCTGCGTGCACATAAGGAATGGACATCGAGTTTGACCTATGTGGATTTTCCTTGGCAACGAGCACATACTCACCTAGAACGATAACGCTCTGTGTGTGTGGTGGACAACGACATTGAGCGCACCAAGAACGATAACGCTGTGTGTGTGTGTTGTGGAAATGATAATGTGCTCACCAAGTTTGAGCGACCGTAGCCTCAACAAGAGATATAAACCGTACCTAAACCCTAAAGACTAAGCCCAAAACCCTAAACCCTATAGTGAAACTCTAGAATCCTCCTTCAGTTAGTAGGACCAACGAGCTGAAAGGGCAAAGTTCTAGGGTGTGCCGCTGAGCCCCAGGGTTTTAGAGGGGGTGCTATGGCGTTTGTAGGGTTTACGTGATTTATACAGTGTGTTATATGGTATTATAGGGCATTTTCGGGTTTAAGTCTTTCAAAAGGTTTACAATAAGCGTTACAGAGTCTGTCAGCTTTGAATGTTTTTGTCAAGTTTTTTGATCCTGGTCGTGTGAGTTTGCTGGTTCAGGGCGTACATGGCCGCAGAAGCCCCAAGCGTAAGCCTAAACCCACACCCTAAACCCTACAAACCCGATAAACCCTGTAAACCCTATAAACCCCACAAACCCTACAAACCCTGTAAACCCTATAAACCCTATAAACCCTATAAACCCTATAAGCCCTATAAACCCTATAAACCCTAAACCCTTTTCGATTTAGGGTTTAGGGTTTTGTCCCCGCAGGGTTACGGACTGGCGGAGCGTCGAGCAGATCACGCTGGTCGATGGGCGCGGGACTAAGGTGGTGTAGGGGTTTGGGCATAGCCTACTGGTTATATAGAAACATATATATATGCATACATACATACATGCATACATACATACATATATTGGGGTACCTAGGTTAGCTGCTTCTGTGCAGCTTAGAAGGCTCGAACTCGTTGAGTTACCAGGATCTGCCAGTGCGAACCCCAAAAAAACATCTATATACGTATATAGATATGCTGACTTAGTGATTAGTTGAACTCTCAACTTTTGGAGGGCCTCATCGCCCAGAGGGCCTCAAGCACCACTGCCGTATCCCCCCCCCCACTTCCCCGCCCCCCTCCCCCCCGCGGGCCCTCTCAGACCGGCCTTTCAAACCCTAAACGCGAAACCCTAAACCCTAGACCCTAAGCCCTCATGATTCCTGAAGTACTCCTGAGTAGATGTCTCCCGCTCGACGCCGGAGGTATGCTTGCATGCTTGTACGCGTCGCGCTTTAACCTTTTGGGTTTCCTAGTAGCAAAGCTGAACCTTTTCTCTTCCCTGGTTATTGGAGAAGGAAGTATATTTAATTATCGTTTATCATTTCTTGCTTAGAGTTTCTCAAGCTCTGCTTAGTTTGTCTCTGTTGGCTTGGGATGTCCGGCCTCATACCAACAGTCCTTAGTAGGGATGTTCCGAGGGGGGGTACCATAAATCCCTATTCAAACTATTCAGGCCCCTATCGTACGAGCCCTACAAACCTTGCTGAGCCCCGCAGGCTCAAGCAGCTGCGATCCTCCCGCACGCAGGTTGGAGCCCTAATCCCGAAACCCTAAACCCGAAACCCTATACCCTAAGCCCTAAACCCGAAACCCTAAACCCTAAACCCTAAACCCTCAACCTTCTCATTGCCGATTTAGAGTTGGGGGCTTGGAGCTTAAGGGGCTAGAGAGTTTGGGGTTTGGGGTTTGGGGTGTAGGTTGGACTCCCAGGGGCCTTTGGCGGGGGGGGCAGAGTTTTGTGGTGTTTGGGAGTGGTTGGGGTTTAGGATTTAGGATTTAGGGTTTAGGGTTTAGGGTTTGGGGTTTCGGGTTTGGGGTTTGGGGTTTAGGGTTTGGGGTTTAGGGTTTAGGGTTTCGGGGGCTTGGGAGGTTTAGGAGGTTTAGGGCCAGCAGACTTAGGGCTCATAGGGCCGAGGAGTCTCGGAGCTATAGTAGGGATCTCGGAGTGGTTGAACTGGGGGCTTGTTTAGATGGAGTTAAGGCTGACGTCTCAACCCTAACCCAAACCCCAAACCCCAAACCCTAAACCCTAAACCCTAAACCCTAAACCCTAAACCCTAAACCCTAAACCCTAAGCCCTAAGCCCTAAACCCTAAACCCTAAACCCTAAACCCTAAACCCCAAACCCCAAACCCCGAGCCCTGCCTACAAGTCCCCTTGGGCTACCTGCACTCTTTCTTCCGCGAGGGGAGTTCAACCTAAACCCCCAGCCCTAAACCCTAAACCCCAAACGCTAAACCCTCTGGGAGTTCAACCTGGCCAACTTCTACCTCCAGTCCCAGCGTATGGACGAGGCCGGCTCCCGAACATCCACAGGTATAGGGTTCAGGGTTTCGGGCTTAGGGTTTAGGGTTTAGGGTTTAGGGCCTGTGAAGGAACATTTGTTGAGCTTGAGGGCTCAGGGAACAGATTCAGGGCACTCCCAAAGAATCCGCAAGGAATCCCGCAGCGAGCCCCTCGAGTCCCAGAAAATCTGCAGGGTTTAGGGTTTAGGGTTTAGGGTTTAGGGTTTAGGGTTTAGGGTGTAGGGTGTAGGGTGTAGGGTTTAGGGTTTAAGGTTTAGGGTTTAGGGTTTAGGGTGTAGGGTAGCCCGCAGAGAACCCTAACTAGTTGAACAGCGAACTTGTGGGCTTCACTTTTGCAGTAGCTATGCTAAGGCTTAACCTTTTGTTTATTCCTTGGCTACTGGATATGCAAGAGCATGTTAAGGAAGATTTTGTGTCAAGCTTGTATGACAACTTTTGGGCTGCTGCTGGCGTTATTGTCAATATGGCCGCTTTCGGGTGTAGGGTGTAGGGTTTAGGGTTTAGGGTTTAGGGTTTAGGGTTTAAGGTTTAAGGTTTAGGGTTTAGGGTTTAGGGTTTAGGGTTTAGGGTTTGGGGTTTAGGGTTTAGGGTGTAGGGTAGCCCGCAGAGAACCCTAACTAGATGAACAGCAAACTTGTGGGCTTCACTTTTGCAGTAGCTATGCTAAGGCTTAACCTTTTGTTTATTCCTTGGCTACTGGATATGCAAGAGCATGTTAAGGAAGATTTTGTGTCAAGCTTGTACGACAACTTTTGGGCTGCTGCTGGCGTTATTGTCAATATGGCCGCTTTCGGGTGTAGGGTTTAGGGTGTAGGGTTTAGGGTTTAGGGTTAAGGGTTTAGGGCTTGAAACTAGGGGGTACCTGATTGGTGTCCTTACTTACTATAGGGGAATCCTAGTACGTGGGATCTAAACTAGGGGTCCCTCATTTTCGCAACAGTCGAGACTTGCAATTGTTCGTAGCCGTCGTAGCACTTTGCTTTTCTTCCCAAATTATGTATGATTCCTGTTGTTTTTTAGTGATTGTTGCGGCGATTGCTGTAGACCCAAGAAACCCTCAACCTTTGTCTAACATGTTAAAAAGACTTCAACCCTAAGCCCGAGAGCTCTCCTCTTCCCAGGCGTTGGAAGCCTACAGGCCGGACTGCTAGTTACCCCAAAACCCTAAGCTTTGTGTTTTTGGTTTGAGGTTTGCGGAGGCTTGGGGGTGCAGGGTTTAGGGGTCGAGTTTGGGCTTAAGGTAGCTTCTGAAGTTCTGCACCCAAGCTTACTAAGAGATGATCCAGCGTGCCTAATTCTCAAGTTCCCTACTAAGAACCGGTAAGCAGTAGGGGGCCTCTGGCAAATAGATTTTTTAAAACCCTAGGGTTTAGGGTTGAGGGTTTAGGGTTTGGGGTTTACGTTTGCGTTCTCCAGGTGGTTTGTTCTTGGTTCCCTGTTAGCGACGATCTGTGTTGATGAGTGCCTCAAGTCAGGCGAATGGCCAAACCCAAGCCCGTCAGCGACGGGCCTCAGTCTCACACCTACCAAAGCCTTAAGCAGCACCCCCCCCCAACTCTGACTCCCAGCTCCTAAACCCCCCAAACCCCCCACAACTCCAGAACCCCGACCCCCAGAGAGGCGCTCCGTTGCTGCAGATCCTCTGGAGCCACAGCGATGGGGGGGGGGGGGGGGGGTGAGGGCGCAGGGGTCTAGGGGTTCCAAAATCCTAAGCCCTGAGCTCCTAAACCCTAGGCGTTTACGGGCTTGTGGTTGATGGGCATAGGGCGCCTAAACCTAGACCCCAAAAGCCCTACAAGGCCCTCAACCTCGTATACCTCGAAGCTCCGGAACCCTCCTTGAGCCAGTGCGGGGGGGCTGGGTGTAGACGGTGTGCATGGTGCTCGGGTTTCGGGTTTCGGGTTTGGGGTTTAGGGTTTAGGGATTTACCTGGTGTTTTTGGACAGTGGTTTAGTTCAGCGGCCTGGCGGGTTTTAGAGTTTAGGGACTTTAGGGGTTTAGGGTGTGTGAAATTGACTGTCCGGTCTTCAGCCCTAAACCCTGAACCCTAAACTCTAAACCCTAAACCCTAAACCCTAAACCTTAATAAGGGTTTCGGAGTCAGGTTTTTGCAGTCATGTTTCAGTCCAACCTCTTCCAAGCCTCCTCAAAGACGTGAGGGCTTATAGACCCTGCACCCTAAACTAGGGTTCAGGGCGAAAGAACCCTAAACCCTAAACCCTAAACCCTACACCCTACACCCTAAACCCTAAACCCTAAACCCTAAACCCACGTTCTTCTTCACTTCTTCAACTTCGGTTCCAACTCTACAGGGCCCCAGAAGATGTATTAAGTACATGAGAGCCCTGCACCCCCTGGAGGGTGCAGGGGCTTTGAGGCTGCAGGGAGTTTTAGGGTTTAGGGTTTAGGGTTTAAGGCGTGTTGATGTAGATAGGGGGCTTGGCGTTGAGGGTTTGGGGCCCGCCACATCCGAAAGGAAACTTGGCACCCGAAGCAATGAGCAATGAACCCTGACTGAGCATAGTTCCTAGGGGGGGGGGGGGGGGGGTACTACATAAACAAGACAAGATATGGTTCTAAGGGGAGTATAGCTGAAACCTAACAACACCTGCAACCTCTATCTTGTCCCTGAACCCTCCGCGCTCTACGCCTTGGCTCATCACCTCATGCGAAGACCGAAGTGTAAGGATTAAGGCTTTGGGTTCAGGGTTCAGAGTTTAGGGTCCAGACACAGGTCTTTGTCCTCAGGGCCATTTTTGTGAACTCCAGCACTCCAGCGAATCTAGGGCAAAATTTCAGCGAGGCTTCGGTCAAAGAGGTCCGTCGCATTTTCCAGCGGCAATACCACGGTGGTATTGCAATCGATTTACGCTCCAGGCCCTGGGACTGAGCGTAGGGTTTAGGGTTTAGGGTTTAGGGTTTAGGGTTTAGGGTTTAGGGTTTAGGGTTCAGGCTTAAGGGTCTAGGGTTCAGGGTTCGGGCTTAGGGTTTCGGACTTTCAGACTTTCTTTCGGGTTCGCGGTGCTCCGAAACCCCCCAATCTAGTTCCATCTCATTTTTTGTCGTGGGGGGGCGGGGGGGTGGGGGTGGGGGGTGGGGGGGGGGGGGCTGGGCACAATTATGGGTACTGTAGCAGAATCTATATCTGGGATGCCCAGTAGTACCCTTATTCCCTTTTTGGTAGGTTTAGGTTCCCTTATAAACAACTGTAAGCAAAAAGGGCACCCTTTTTCAGTTACTGGGCAACCTAGATGTGATACTGGGGAACAGACCCCCTTTTGTTATGTGAACCGCTCTTTCACGACAGATCATTGTCGCTGAGGAAGGGGGCACCACGAGCTGCGAATAGCAGCGTCCGACGAATGGTCGGCGGCCCAGTGCGCTGGATGAATCTGTCGACAAGAGGGATCATAGGGTTTAGGGTCTATAGGATTCAGGGGCACTAAGTCCTTTAAGACCCAGTAGGCCCATTTTCCCTTTTTGTTAATGGTTTAGGTTGTGTTTGGGTCTAAAGTTCTGACCTCGTGACTCTGCACCTCTTAACCGGAAGCCCTTTACTCTATATTACCTAAACCCGGCGAATCCTAAGTCCCAAAAGTTTCTCTAAGGACTAAACCCTAAACCCTACACCCTACATGCTCCGAAGAACCCGAGAATGTCCAGGGCGGGAAACGACCGCTATCGCATGGCACTCAGCTTCTTCGAGTTTTTGTTTCAGGGTTTCGGGGGGCTTCAGGGTTTGGAAGGGGTTTCAGGGCTTGAAGCGGCTTCAGGGTTTTTGAAGGGGTGTTAGGTTTGTTTGTTTCTTGTTGAGTTGGTTTAGGGGATTTAGGAGATCAAGGTTTGAAGTTTGTTTCTGGTTTAGCTGGTTTTTTGAGCTGGTTTGGGAGGTTTTTCGGGTTTCTCCGGGCTTGGTTGCTCATCTCTTTCAGGGGCTTCAGGGCTTGGAGTTTTGCGGTTTTAGGGACGGCGGAGGGTTTTAGGGTTTAGGGTTTAGGGTTGAGAGATTCATGGGTGTGGGGGTTCAGGGATTCATAGTTTTGCGCTTTGGCTTCTGGAGGTTTTGGTTCCCCCTTACAGTACCCCCGATCATATTCTCTATGAAGGACTGGTAGTATAAGGGGAACATACCAAGTTTTTGGGGCTGTCCTCGCTGGCTTGTTTCTGGCTTTGGGGCGGTCCTTTAGGGCCCGTGGCTGGGCATACCCTTAGATCCTTACACCGTTATGCCCTTGAACCCCGGTAACCCGTAAACCCGAAATCCCAAGCCTTTGTAAGGCCGTACCCCCCACAGCGACAGTGATACCACAGAGGGAGGCGCGAAGAGGACAGCAGAACAACGCGTCAACGCATGCATGCAACAGCCCATGCAGCACGGTGCAGGTGGCTCAAGGCTTATGCCCACCAGTTGGGGCATGTCAATACGAACCTTGAACCCTAAACCCTAAACCCTGTAAGCTGCATGCCTTCACTGCGAGGTCGCCCCAACGCCCTGCATGGTGGCCACAGCGCTGTGGAGGACACAGCACCAGAATCTGGCGCTTCGATTATAGGGTTCTTAAAAGGGGGGGGGGGGGTCATGGGGGGTTACGTACCTCGGGAAGCTTAGGGAGCCTTAAGGAGTAGTAGGCAGTATCAGGAGTCTTGGGTTACATACCCGCCTTGAACCCCCCTCCCTTAAGAGGGTTTAGGGTTTAGGGTTTAGGGTTTAGGGTTTAGGGTTTAGGGTTTAGGGTTAGGGTTTAGGGTTTAGGGTCTTAATTTGAAGGTGCTGGTTTCAGGCGAGTGCAGCTCGACTGCAGAAAGGTTTAGGGTTTAGGGTTTAAGGTCCAAGGCATGAACTCCAAAGCGGACTTGGGACACTTCTGACTATGGTATAGGGTTTAGGGTTTAGGGTTTAGGGTTTCGGATGATTCGGGCTTGCTTGGGATTCAGATTTTCGGGGCTTAGGCTCGTTCAGGGCTTCACTGGCCCGATGGCTAAGTCAGGGAGTTCTTCTGCAGGGGGGTACAGCCCCCCCTAAACCCTAAGCCCGAAACCCTCTACATCTCTTCCGAGGCATGTCCGGAGCCTCCTGAAAAAATCTGTGGATGGACCAGAGCCCCCAGATCCGAAACCACACAACCTGAAAGTCCCATGCACCGATACACAACAGACTTGGTTCTTCAACGGGTTCCTGTACAACGCAGTACTCAGTAGCTTTGGGGTCCACGTAGTACATGGGTTTCTTGGGGTTCAACCCTCAGCGCTAAACCCTAAACCCTCAGCCCTAAACCCTCAAACCCTTAAACCCTTGAACCCGTGGGTCAAACACCTTCAGGAGGTTCCACACGTCGACAATTTTCGCAGCGGCATTGCCTCACACTGCCTGCCCTGTCCTCAGTTTGGGGGACCCAAACCCTAAACGCTAAACCCTAATACCTAAACCCCTGGGTTTAGGGTTCAGGGTTCGGGGTGCAGGCTCTGATCATGACCCCTTGCACAGCAGTGGTTGTCCCTCATCGTTAATTTCACGGTGATTTTTATGGGCCCTTATGGTCCCTTACTGCCTTTAAAGGGTTCTGAAGTATGGGCCCTTGGGTTGTATAGGGTATAAACGGGGTATATAAGGGAGCCACTTTCAAGGGCCCATACTAAGGGACCATGTAGGATCTGTGATGTTTGAACAAGCTGGCTTTGTGCGATAGCCAGACCGGACATCTCTGGATCGCCAGGTCACCTGGACACCGCACAAGCCTTGAGGCAACTATAGGCCCGTAACCCGTACACCCCAAGCCCGTACACCCGAAGCTCGACACCCAGAACTGGGAATTCATTCTAGATTTTAGCCCACTGCATCTTGAGGCTTTGCTGAAGGATTTACGACTACTTGCTTAAGAAACCCCCCGAAAAGCAAAACAGAAGATTCCCAACGCTACCCTTATCAGGGGGTTCTCAAGCAAGCAGTTGAGTAGGCTTTAGGGTACCCTAAACCCGAAACCCTAAACCCTAAACCCGAAACCCTAAACCCTAAACCCGAAACCCGAAACCCGAAACCCTAAACCCGAAACCCGAAACCCGAAACCCGAAACCTAGTTGAGGTGCTGCTTTGCGTTTGTTTCCTTCGTCCTCGAGTCGGCCTCTCAGCTCGCGGGGGTGTCGCCGGGGGAGGGGGGAGGGGGGGGGGGGGGTTTAGGATGTAGGGTTTAGGGTTTAGGGTTTAGGATTTAGGGTTTAGGGTTTAGGGTTTAGGGTTTAGGTAAACTCGAAGCATGCCCTACACCCAATAACCCCCAGGCCCTATAAACCCTTGCCTGTGCCCTGGGCCAAATCCTGAAAACCCTAAAGCCTGAATTACTCATCCCTCTCCCAGGTTGGGGTTTAGGGTTTAGGGTTTAGGGTTTAGGGTTTAGGGTTTAGGGTTTAGGGTTTAGGGTTTAGGGTTTAGGGTTTAGGGTTTAGGGTTTAGGGTTTAGGGTTTAGGGTTTAGGGTTTAGGGTTTGTTTCAGAGCCCAGGTCCCCTGTTAAACTCCATCCCTATACCTGGGTTTCCACTTGGAGCTTCAAGGGTAGCTTTAGTTGGGTTGAGGGATTCGGGTTTTGGGGTCCACTAACCGTAACTAGCCGCGTCCTGAAGCAAAACCCAAGACCCTACACCCTCAACCTTAGACTCTACTTCTCGCTACCCTTGAACCTGCAAGTAGTACCCGCATTGTCGTGTTTGGTGCTCGGGTTCAATTCCGAACTCCATCCTGACATTTGGTAAGCCGAAACATCCATTCTATTCTTGGGTTTGGGATTTATGTTTAGGGTTTGGGGCTTTGGGGTTTAGGGTTTAGGGTTTGGGTTTAGGGTTTAGGGCTACCTCGCGCATCGGCACAGGTGGAAACTGGTTCCTTTGTCTCCTTCCGTCGCTTCGTGCATGCCTGGAACGTGCACGCGGAGGCTGGCAACGTCCTTCGGACTGTTAGGGTTTAGGGTTTAGGGTTTTTCAGGGTTTAGGGTTTGCAGGGTGTAGGGTTTAGGGTTTTCAGGGTTTAGGGTTTAGGGTTTTCAGGGTTTAGGGTGCATGGGGTTTGGGGTTTAGGGTCTCGGGTTGAGGGTCATGGGTTTAGGGTTGCAGGGCTTAGAGTTTTTGGACTTCCATATTGGGGAATTGCACGGTTTTGAGGATCTTGTGAATCACTCACAGGAATGCCCTAAACCCTAAGTCCTAAACCCTAAACCCTAAACCCTAAACCCTAAACCCTAAACCCTAAACCCTAAACCCTAAACCCTAAACCCTAAACCCGAAGCAATCCCAGAACCCTGCAGCCCTGCATCCCGCTAGTGTGATTTCACTCATATTCTAGTGCCGTGTTGCTTGGCGTTTTCCAGTTTGAGGGAGTATAGGGTTTAGGGTGAAGGGTTTAGGGCTTCGGACTTGGGGCGTTCGCGCCACAAACCCCGAAGCCCCCACCACTCAGCCTAAACCCTAAACTCGAAACCCTAAACCCTAAACTCGAAACCCTCAACCCTAAACCCTAAACCCCCAGAACCAAGAGGCCGATGTGAGAAGCAGTACAACCAGTGCTCCGTCTTCGACAGCGTGGACCGAGGCCGAGGAGGTTTCCGTGGGTTTAGGGTTTAGGGTTTAGGGTTTAGGGTTTAGGGTTTAGGGTTTAGGGTTTAGGGTTTAGGGTTTAGGGTTTAGGGTTTAGGGTTTAGGGTTTAGGGTTTAGGGTTTAGGGTTTAGGGTTTAGGCCCCATTTTTGGGATACAGTACTTGGAGCTAAGGAAGGGCTTTGGGTGTAGGCGCAAGGGAGCCCTAACGGGTGCTTCTCCGCTTCCGGCTCCCATTCTGTGCTGCATGTGAGAATCTGCCATCCAACAAGGGTTTAGGGTTTAGGGTTTAGGGATCAGAGTTCAGATATCAATCCGTGCTCGATGTTCCGTGAACATGTCAGGTGCGGTTTCTGGGTTTAGGGAGCAAGCCCCACATCCAGCAGTTGCTTGACAGTATCTGCGGAGTTTGGGGTTTGGGGTTTGGGGTTTAGGGTTGAGGCTTTGAAGGTTTCAGGCCCAGCTTTAGGAAAGCACCCTTTGCTCGTTGATGTTGCTTGCCCTCCCCGCCGCCCTAACCCCTAACCCTAAACCCTAAACCCCAAAACCCTAAACCCTAAACCCTATAAACACTCAACCCTAAACCCTTCTTTTGGTGTCCTCAACCTTGGGAGTGTAGGGTGGTGGCTTGCAGCGAGAGTCGGGCTCGAAGTGTCCGTGCACCCGACACTGCGTTCGCGCGCCATGCTCCGGAAGCTTGGCTGCTACGATTGAGAACTGAGGGTTTCGGCTTTCGGGTTTAGGGTTTAGGATTTAGGGTTTAGGGTTCAGGGTTTAGGGAGTAGGGTTTAGGGTTCAGGGTTCAGGGTTCAGGGTTAGGAACCGAGGGTAAGTCCTGGCTTCGAGAAGCCCTCAGAGGCGCCGAGCCCCAAACTTGAAGCTCAAAAGAAGACAGCGTGAGAAAGGGATGCCTAAACCCTAAACCCTAAAACCTAAACCCTAAACCCTAAACCCCGTAGGCCCTATAAAGTCACAGCCCTATCACATAGGGTGTTGGGTTGATGGGGCCTCGACTTTCTTGACTTTGTTGCCAGGTTAGCGGCTGCCTAGCTAGCAGGCCTACCCCCATAATTGCCGTGAGATTAGCAAGTTGGACCATGGCGAGACCCAGAGTCTTCTCTCTGCCCTACAACAAAGACAAGACCACGATGATGAGAGACCCGGCCGAGGTTTGGTCCTGGCTGTGCCATGTCCTACGCGACAAGATCGGGTCCGTAAATTTGGAAGTGTTCTTGAACAGCACCACACGGGATGAACTCCTGGACTTCGAGAATGGCCTGCGCACCAAGAGGGGTCTCTCCTTGAAGACAGGCACGCCCAGTCGAGATTGGTCCATCCTTCTCAGTGAAAGCCAGCAAAGGCGGGGGGGGGGGGGGGGGGGGCACAGGGAGCGATCAGACAGCTCAACCGAAATTGAAATGGGATGTTCCCCTAAACCCTAAACCCTAAACCCTTCTACTAACAGTCCTTAATGGGGATTCTAGTACTTAAGGTCCACGATGCGAGGACATGGATCCTGAATGTCAAAAGCCCAGGGGTTGTACTCCTCAGGGGGATTTGGAATACCTTTCTATGCGTCCTAATCCCTCTATAGCCCTAAGAATCCATGGAGGCCCCCCAAATCCCAAACCCTAAACCCCAAGCCCTGTCTGTCGGGTTCATAGAAGTTTAAGCTTTAGGGTCCCCAGATCTCCCCTAGACTCCCCTAAACCCTAAACCCTAAACCCTAAACCCTAGACTCCCGGGCCCTGCGTCGAAGCAGTGTATGCAGCTCCTTCGCCTGCTTCGTAAGAATGATCCGAGCCCTGCGTAGGTAAAAACCCCAACGCCCTAAGCCTTCAACCCTAAACCAAGGGTTTAGGGTTTAGGGTTTAGGGTTTAGGGTTTAGGGTTTAGGGTTTGTTTAATTTGTTTCGGGTTTAGGGTGTAGGGTTAGGGGGTTAAACAACAAGGAGCCAGAGTAGGCCCTTATTCCCTTTTTCGGGTTCGGGCTCCTGTATATGCCCCTGTAAACCAAAAAACGGCGGTGCCCGTTTTGTTCCTAGGTTACTCTTAGGTTTGGAAGCCTTAAACCCTAGACCTAGACCCTCACTGAGCCATCAACCCTAAGCCCAAAGGCCCTAAGCCCTAAACCCTAAATCCTAAACCCGAAACCCTAAACCCGAAACCCTAAACCCTTAATCCAACCAAAACCCTAAACCCTGAACCCTTCGGCCCTGCAATTCCTGAGCAGCCCTTCAAGGCTTGCAAGCTCTGCTTAGCTAAGGAAGCCGTCTCTCGATCCCGAGCAGTATGTCGACTTACTGCTCCCGGAGTTCAACAAAGGTTTTAGGGTTTTAAGGGCTTAAGGATTTTAGGGTTTTAGGGTTTTAGGGTTTTGCGGTTTGGCCGGAGATCAACAAGGGTTTTAGGGCTTTGGGGTTTTAGGGTTTTGGGGATTTAGGGGGGTTTTAGGGTTTTGGGGGGTTTTAGGGCTTCTAGGGGTTTAGGACTTGAGGGTTTTTCGGGTTTTTTCGGCTTTTGGGTTTTTGGGGTTTTAGGGCGTGCGGTTCCAGACTTTTGGGCTCTAGGTTCTCGATTCAGGGGCCGTTTGCAGGGGCTCGGTTGGGCGTGCTGCCCCGAAACCCTAAACCATGACTTGTTCACGGGCTAGGATTTATGGGTTGAAGGGTGTTGGGGCTCGCACGCTTAACGACATTGATAATGCTTGAAGAATACACAGTGCATGTATATATTTATATACATATACATATACATATACGTGCATATGTATATATATATATATATGTATATCTATCTATCTATCTATCTATCTATCTATCTATACACACATATACATATGCTAGGACCCAGAGTAGGCCCTAATTCCCTGTTTTAGGGTTTAGTTTCCCTTATAATAACTTTAAACCAGAAAGGCCACCCTTTTCATCCCCAGGTTCACTAGTCTTGGGTCTCGTATGTATGCATTTTTCATGTTATGTTTTTGTCGCAAAAGAGGTCTTTCCACGCTTGGCTGGGTTTAGGTACGCTAAGCCCTAAAACTCAAAGCCACCCTAAAACCCCTAAACCCGAAAACCCTCAACAGGTAGCCCCGTAACCCTTAAACCCTTAAACCTCTCAAGCAACGAAATCCACCCTAAACCCGAAACCCTTAAACCCTTAAACTACCCTCAAACCCTGAAAGCCCATAAACCCACCTTCAAACCCTAAACCCGAAATCCTAAACCCTAAAACCCCTACGCCCTTAAGTCGCCCGAAAACCCTCATCCCCTAAACCCTAATCCCTTAAACCCCTAAATCCCCCCTTGAACCCTTAAAACCCCTAAACTCAGTCGGAACCACAAAAGTGAGAATCCCTGGCGTGCTTAGGTCGTAGGATCTGAGTTTTAGGGTTTAGGGGTCTAGGGTTTACTGTAGGGTGTAGAGTTAAGGTCCAGACGGCCTCAGGCTGTCTGGCTCTTAGGGAGGGTCTCAGGCTCTTAGGCTTTTAAGGTCTCAGGGTCTTAGTGGTTAAACCCTAAACCCTAAACCCTAAACCCTAAACCGTAAACCCTAAACCCTAAACCCTAAACCCTTTTAGACTGTGGGTTCTTGTGTTTGCGACTCCCAGTCAAAAAGCGTGTCGGGTTTTTAGGGTCTTAGGCTCTTAGGCGCTCAGGGTTTGGCGTCTCAGGGTCTCGAGGGTTTTCGGGGTTCAGGTGTCTGCTAAACCCTAAGCCTCTCTTTCATAAAGTACTTACACCTTAATGACCCCAGTGGGCGGCAAATTTGCCTAATTCGTGGGCAAAATTTGCTTGCTTCGTGGGCATTTTTGCCTTGTCGGTCTCAAGGGTTCAGGGTCTCAAGGGTTCAGGGTCTCAAGGGTCTAGGGCCTGGGGGTTCAGGGTCTAAAACCTTACCCCAAACCCTAAACCCTAAACCCCAAGGACAAAGTCGACTGACACCACTCTGTGGCGAATGGGCAGTGACTTTGACACGGTTTTTCCCATGCACCTTGGCTTGTCCCCTCGCTTAGGGTTTGGGGTTTAGGGTTTGGGGTTTAGGGTTTAGGGTTTAGGGTCTAGGGTTGAGGGCTTGGCGTTCATAGGGTTGAGAGGTTTAGGGGTTTTCTACGGGTAGTTTCATGGGCCCTTACTATGGGCCCTTGCCTCCTTTGAAGGGTTGCGACGTATGAGCTGTAGGGTTGTATGGGGTATTTAACGGGTATTTCAGGGGTCCCCATCTAAGGGTTCATAGTCAGGGACCATGTAACTACCTTAAGAGATGTAGAGGTTTTTGTGAGGTTTAGCGAGTGCAAGATTCAGTGCCTTACGGTCCCTAAACCCTAAACCCTAAACCCTACACCCTAAAACGGCCCTCTCGGCAGCGCCGGAAGCCTGGACGCATTGCATGTCCAAGGCCGGGCATGCGGCAAGAAGCCGAGACGAGCCTACGAAAGGGATCGGAAGAATCCAATAGTATTTCCTTAGGGTCCCCTTGTAATAAAACCCTATTCTAATTATTCAGGCCCTTGTTGTTGAACCCCTAAGCCTCTTCGGCCTTGGGAGGATTGAGGTTTAGAGGTTTCTTGGTTCCTAAACTCTAAACCCTAAACCCTAAACCCAATCAGAGCCTACACCTCCAAAGCCCCAATCTTCCTAAAGTTTTAAACCCCTGGAGCCTCAACCTCCCAACCTTAAACCCCTAGAGCCTAGACACCTCTTAAAGCCTCGGCTCCCAAAGCTTGCAATGCCCCTGAAAACCCTAAACCCTAAACCCTAAACCCTAACCCTAAACCCTAAACCCTAAACCCTAAGCCTTAAGGGAGGCGCGCCCAATGTTGGCTAACCTGCTGCCCAGCACTCCACCAGCTTGCCCAAGTACCCCCCAAAGGAACCCATACAGGCTTCTAAGCCCTGAACCCTAGGGTTTAGGGTTTAGGGTTCAGGCTTTAGGGCTTTCCCTAACCCTAAATCCAAAACTCCCATGAAAACTCCGATACCCTGAGCCTTAGACGTCTACAAGTCCTAATTCTTCTTCAGGACGGCTGTGTTCCAGCAGCCCCTAGAGTCAGCTAAGGTACACAGTGCCCATGGAGATCTTTATGCAGATACGAAAGATCAAGACGCACGAGGAGATGCTCGAGGACAAGGAGCTCACAAAGTTTCAGAAGCATTTGGGGAGTGCCATGTTTGTGTCCCACCAGTGGCTCTTCGGCCACAGCTTAGAGTCAGCTCCGGGGTCTGTTTCTGTCAGCCCATGCAGGGCGTAGAGGTTGTAATCGTGCACGGTAGTAGGTTAGGTAGTAGGTTATACAAATATTCTACTACATACGTAGAGGTTGTAATCGCGCACGGCGGGCTTACTAATATTCCACTACATACAGTTCGTTTTTTTATGATGTCAACTATATACAGTCCTATGTATGGATATATATATATATATATATATATATTTCTATATATATATATATATACATACTCTTACTACATTCGTTACTTGAAGGGGGAAGACGCAGCCAAGGCTTGGCAACAAGCACCCGGACCCCAAGGGCGAGCAGCTCAAAGTGCTCCAGGATGCGCTGGCAAACCTCCTGTCAAGCACAGGGAAGGTGTCCTTGCCCATATCGCCACTCTGCCTTGAACCCGGAACATCCCGAAACCCGAAACCCGAAACCCTATGTCCCTAAACCCTAACCCCTAAACCCTAAACCCTAAACACTAAACCCTAAACCCTAAACCCTTGGGGAGGGTTTAGAGTTTAGGGTGTTAGACGTTCCAGTGGCACTAATGTTGCACTGTCTTTAGGAAGGGACATCCCCCCCCCCCCCCCCCCCAACAAGTTTGGACAATCTATAAACACATGGCGAGGAACCCCCCCCCCCCCCCCCGCCACAACTTTTTCTGGGGAGGGGGGGGGGGGGGGGCACCATCCTAAAGCCTCAGACCCCGCCAAGGACCTCAGGGCCTCAAGCCTTCATGACCTTAAGGCCTGAAGCTTTCCTGCCTTGCGAAAAGATCCCCCCCAGCCGTGCCTGTGTATTATAGAGGGTGACGCAACAAATATGTTAAAGTGAGTCGGGCTGGCTGTGGACTGCCTATCACGAGATTTGTTTGGGGCCTCGATTCGTAATGAATTTCAATAAGGCTCTGACTATGGAACCGGCCGGGCTTAGCTTCCTGAGCTCTGGCTCTTTAAGATTCCTTGAGCCCAACACCCTCAGGGCCTCAAGCCTTACTGCGTTAGCCCTTCACCCTAAACACAAAACCCTAACGAAAACAACCATCCGGAAAAACAACTTGTGATAATTGCGGGTTACCCCAACAAACTGAGTTCGCAGAATAAGTTTTCGAAGCTTGTGATTGTAGACCGCATCAATACTACGGCCAGTGCAACATTAGCACACCGCCCGCGAGATGATCCTTAGCCACTGGATGCCCTGGTAGCATGGTGTTATCATCACGGATGTTATACGATCCGACGATCTCCTGCCCCTGATAGTACAACTTCTCTACCCCTAAACCCTAAACCCTAAACACAGATGTGGAGCTCAGGACCGAGATTGTCCATGGTCGAATTCACTGTCCGTCCGCGGCTGACTTCTGGTCGAAACAGCTCTATATCTGGCGCCTTGGGAGGGTTTAAGGGTTTAACGGTTGAAGGGTTGAAGGGCTTGAGGGTTTGAGGGTTTTCAGGGTTTAAGGGTTTAAGGGTTTAAGGGTTTAAGGGTTTGAGGGTTTGAGGGTTTGAGGTTTGAGGGTTTAAGGTCTCAGATTTTGCGTTTGTGGCAGCTTAGTTCGCTTGTTCTGCAGGGTGTGAGATTTGAAGTGCCTTACCCTTTACCCCCTATCGGTTCTTAGTTGGGAATGAAGGAATGGGGTACCCTATTTCATTCCTTTCAAGGGGTATATGTATCAGAAGGCTTAGGGTTTAGGGGGGTATTAGTCTAAATCCCTCATTCACTACTAAGAACCAGAGGCTTAAGGCCTGGAAGCAGGCGATTGTTTGCAGATCCAACTTAAGGCTTAACATTCGGGTTTGGAAGTTTAGGGTTAAGGGCTTGCCTTAAGAAACCTGATTACCCAGGAATCCTCTAAGAGGAGAGTGTTACAATAACCAACAAATATGTAGGTTTGGGGGTTGTTGAAGTAGGGCGTAGAGCCTTCGGGCATGATCTCATGTTTCACTTGAGACTCTACCTTCGCCCGTGTGTGTGTGTGTGTGTCTCTGTGTGTGTGTGTGTGTGTGTGTGTGTGTGTGTGTGTGTGTGTGTGTGTGTGTGTGTGGTGTCTCTGTGTGTGTGTGTGTGTGTGTGTGTCTGTGTGTGTCTCTGTGTGTGTGTGTGTGTGTGTGTGTGTGTGTGTGTGTGTGTGTGTGTGTGTGTGTGTGTGTGTGTGTGTGTGTGTGTGTGTGTGTGTGGTGTGTGTGTGTGTGTGTGTGTGTGTGTGTGTGTGTCTGTGTGTGTGTGTGTGTGTCTGTGTGTGTGTGTCTGTGTGTGTGTGTGTGTGTCTGTGTGTGTGTCTGTGTGTGTTGTGTGTCTGTGTGTGTGTGTGTGTGTGTGTTGTGTGGTGGTGTGTGTGTGTGTGCTGTGTGGTGTGTGTGTGTGTGTGTGTGTGTGTGTGTCTCTGTGTGTGCGTGTGTGTGTGTGTGTGTGTGTGTGTGTGTCCGTGTCTTGTGTGTGTGTGCGTGTCTGTGTGTGTGTGTGTGTGTGTGGTGTGTGTGAGTGTGTGGTCTGTGTGTGTGGTGGTGTGTCCTGTGGTGTGTTGTGTGTTGTGTGTGTGTGTGTCTGGTGTGTGTGTGTGTCTCTGTGTGTGTGTGTGGTGTTTCTCTGTGTGTGTGTGGTGTGTGTTGTGTGTTTGTCTGTGTGTGTGTGTGTGTGTGTCTCTTGTGTTGTGTGTGTCTCTGTGTGTGTGTGTGCTCTGTGTGTGTGTGTGTGTGTGTCTCTGTGTGTCTCTGTGTGTGTGTGTGTGTGTGTGCGTGTGGTGTGTGTGTGTGGGTGTGTGTGGTGTGTGTGTGTGTTGTGTGTGTGTGTGTGTGGTGTGTGTGTCTGTTGGGGGGGGGGGGGGGGGGGGGGGCGGGTTGAATCTAGTCCCTTAGTATGGGCCCTTAAAAGGGGCTTTTGTTGCAATCTCAAGCCCGAACCCCTAACACACAACTCATAACCCCAAGTCCTAAACCTCGAAACCCTAGACCATGAAACTGTGGTACATGGTCTTGGCGTTGCGGCTCTGGGAGGATTTCAAGCCACCCGGTTTCGGGGCGGCAGTTTCGGGTTTAGGGTTTTTAAGCGTCTAGGCGTAGTCTCTGGCAATTTTTCAGAGGGTTCCAAGGCCACCTAGCTGGAGTTGTGCCCTGCGGGGAACGGGAACGGGCGAAACCAAGCACTTTGGAGGGAAGCCATATGCGCAGGATTGCGAACATAAGGGGCCCCGATGATAAACCCCCAAATAGTCGAATCTCCTTGTAGTAAGGACCCCAACAAGGTACCCTTAATTCCGAAACCCCCATGTGTAGGACTGCATGCGCCCACCAGGTGCCAGGACCTTGTTGCTTGGGAGTAGAGACGAACCCCAAACCCTAAACCTTAAACCCCGACGATAATTAGCCCTGGACCCTAAACCCTTAAAGCCCGAGACAGGAATGTAGATCTCAGCATCCGACCCTAAACTCGAAACCCTAAACCCTAAACTCGTTGAAGTTTAGACTTTTTGGATTTCCTTACTAAGCAAGAATTATTTTTAAACCTCTCAACTTCCTGGCCTTAAGCCTACTGGTTCTTTGTAGGGAATGAGGGACTTAGACTTATACACTCCGAAGCCCCAAACCCCTGATTAAACCCTAAGCTCTAAACCCTGAGCCTTGGTAAGCCTCGTCATGCAAGTCCCAGGTATGACTATTTCTGCTGCCCGCAAGAGACCTCGGGTGCTGCGGCTCACGGCCGGCAGTGCGCTATCTATGGCATTCCCTCCTACATTGCGGCTCAGGTGGATGTTATAGGGTTGAGGGTTTGGGGTTTCGGGTTTTACGGGATCGTGCTTGACGTTTGGCTTCTTTACAGGCGCTAGGTTAATAATCTTACAAGGTCAGGAAGCAAGACACCCTGGTTGCCAGAATAGCAGTTCAACAGCGCTAGTCCAAAAGTGAGCCTAGGCGAAGTGCGAGTACTTTGTGATCCTTTGCCCTCCGCTGCAGCATGTGGACGAGCAGCAGATGCTCAGCCAGGCATCTTGGACGTCTCTCTTTGGTTTAGTTTGATATCAGCTTTGTTTGGGACGCTTTGGTGCGCGGGGCCCCCAAAGGCAGTTTCATGTTTTGACTCTGCAAATATCCCAGTACAGCTCAACAAGTTTTCTGGGAGCCTGTTGTGGTGAGATTTGAACGCATGGTTTGATTGGCTTGCGTGCGCATACGGTGATCTATCATCGCGTCCATCCGTTTTCAGACCCTTTGGTTCCAGTGTTTGGCAGAATTCTAGACGACACAAGAGTGCACCGAAAAAATAGACAACCAAGTCCGGCCATCACAAGATCTTCATGTTCGGCGGCCTGTGTCATTGTACCAGCACTCCTTATCTCATCACTGCTTCTTTGCAAAGGCGAGTTCCCCAGACCCCAGCTGCCTTTTCCTTGGCCTGGTATAAGCCTTCAGCCCATGAAGTGGGCTTTGGGCTCAGGCTTTATAGGGCACCCAACAGATTTAGGGTTTAGAGTTTAGGGTGTAGGGTTTAGGGTTCAGGGTAAAATTGCCAAACAGATGTGTTCATGGTAACATGATGTACTTGAGAGCCACTACGGCATGGCAAACATTAACGTGCGAACATTTGTATGAGCAGGAAGCACGCGACAGATCCCGACAAAGACAACATGGGGTTTTCCCACACTGGGGTACACTAACCTATATGAGGGTTTAGGAAAATAGGGGACCCTAACATAGACCCCCAAATAGTAGGATTCCCTTGCCATGTGAACCCCGTAAGCCCCCGAAAAATCGACACGCAAGTGGGCACCCGCCATGATCGAAAGCCCCCACCTCAAAGTGTTGGGCGTTTTGTTTCTTCCATTCGGTCTTGACGTCATACTGTGGTCACCCTGAACCCTAAAGCCCTAAACTCAAGCGAGCTACAGGCGCTGCGGTGAGAACCTCCCTAATCCCTAAGCCCTAAACCCTAAACCCTAAACCCTAAACCCTAAACCCTAAACCCTGTGGCTCTGGAGCTGCCGCGACAGTCGCGAAGGAGCTCCGTTAGCTGCAGCTGGAAGGTGTCGGCTGGAGCATAAAGGAACTGCAGCATTTGACGCCTGCAATCCTTGCGTCGCACCCACGCGTCCCTGGATTGAGGGTTTCGGGCCTTAGTATTCAGGATTTTTCGGTTTAGGATTTGGGGTTCAAAGGTATGCATCCGGGCTTTAGGATTCAGGATCTGGGTTTGTTGGATTCCGGTGCCCGTGCCGGTTCCATTGCCTCTGCGGCAGACCGCAATCCTTGGATGTGGACGCGGACCCGAGGAGGTGCTGGAGAGCCTTTGCCCTTTAAGGCCTTCCGAGCTCAGCGCTTTCAGTGCCCTCGTTTCCTTCGTTTGCATCTGCGGCAGGCCGTCCAACAAAAGGCAATCCCCGCGCGTGGTGGCGTGCGCGAAGCGGGTGACACACTCAAAACCCTAAGCCCAAACATTGCCATGCGTTTCTTACCGTGCTGACAAGCTTCGAGTCCAACTGAGATTGAGCTCAGTTGCACGCTGTTTTTGGGTCATGATCGCGGTGTGTTCCTTTAGGGCCACCGAAAACGTTTTGGCCTTTTGGTTCAATCACTAAACATGGAAGAAGTAGTTCTATGTCACCTTTAGACACAACACCAAATCAATGACCGACTTTATGTGGTACAGCTAGGTGACAACGACAAAAGCAACAGCGACGACGACGACGACGACGACAACGACGACAACGACCACAACGACACAACGACCACAACGACAACAACCACAACAACCACAACAACAACAACAACAACAACAACAACAACAACAACAACAACAACAACAACAACAACAACAACAACATCAACAGGCAACGTGGGCCGAACGTGGATGGTGCCGCACGGAGCGCTTGGCCCACTCGCTGGCGGTGCTCCGGCGCAGATCAAGCCCAATTGTTCAATCTTTGCGCCTTTCGGTTAAAGCCCCTAAACCCGAGCCATCCCGAGCCTAAGCCATCCGCATTTTAAGCTCATTTGGCTTCTTGGCATGCACGCCGCCCCATGAAGATTTCACCCCTGAGAATATCAGAGGAGGGCTTGCGCTCCAGGCTCCCGGTGAAGTTTCGGGTTCAGGGTTTAGGGTTTAAGGTTTAAGGTTGGGATGCCCTCCCTTAAACTAACAGTGCTTAATAGGGAATATCGTACTCCGATTATCATCCCAAGGACGGTTTGTACATATAAGGGGGAACATCCCAAGTTCAAGGTTTAGTGCTTCTGCGTTTATTTGTTGTCTGGTGGGGCTCTTGGGACTTTAACTTATTTGGGCTGCGAAATTCATACTTTTGGATGGAAGAAGGTTTGATTTTGAGCATCAGAATGCACACAAGTATACCCCAAAGGGGCCTAGGGTTCAGGGACGAACCTTAAGCCTATACTGTTGAGCGCTTTGGGAGATTGGGTCTGCAGTTCGGAGGAGAAAGTAGCCCTGGCAAAAAGAGGGAACGCACAGTGCGAAACAACTAAATCCAACGTCAAGCAACTAGGCTCTCCTCCCAGATGTGGATGTTTATTTATCACTGAAATCCTAAACCCTAAAGGGTTTAGGGTTTAGGGTTTAGGGTTTATTGTTTAGGGTTCAGGGTTTAGGGTTTAGGGTTTAGGGTTTAGCGATGTTTCAACCGTTGGCTTTGCCATACGACCACACTTCGCTCCTCCAAGCCAGACACGAGTTCATGTTTGACAAGACACTCTGTGAGGGGAAGATGCGTGACTACGAGATTCTGGTATAGAGGGAGAGTCACCCGAACCAAGGGCGAGCGACTCGTGTCGGGAGGTCGACGCCAGAGTGAGTGCGAAGAGAGACAAGAGAGGTACCAAGAGAGAGAGAGAGAGAGAGACAGAGTGAAAGGGCCTCTCTGCTGTGTAGAAAAGAAGAGAAACAAACAAAGACAGAACAGGGTTGTTGATCCCATGGTGAAGCAACACACAATGGTCACATCTCTTTGAGAAAGCGGACTTGCACCTAATAGGCTAATTCCTGCTTCAAGATCAAGAGCCCTAAACCCTAAACCCTAAACCCTAAACCCTGAGTGTTGAGGTCAGCCCTCAGCTCTTTCAATATGCTCGCTGTCGAAGCTGTTTAGGGTTCTTAGGGTTTTTAGGGTTTAGGGTTTAGGGTTTAGGTTGAAAGCTGACAAGGAGTTTCTGATCATCAAGAACGAAAGTTAGGGGATCGAAGGCGTTCAGATACCTTCCTAGTCTTAACCATATAGAGGTACTTTGTGTGTCTAATGCAAGGAAGTTTGAGGCAAAAAGCAGGCCTGTGATGCCCGTAGATGTCCTGGGCGCGCAAAGCTTACAATCTTGCCTGACATGGCCGAGAAATCTTTCGATTTTGAAGCTTGGGGGGGACTTGGCGGGTGGCAGACGACTTCAGATTCAGGGGTTAAGGCGCCCGTCACGACTGGCAAGCCCCCACATCTCAGGTGCGCGGGCATTCCTCTTACATTCTCGTGGTGGAAAATGCCATGAACCCGATGCTGGTCCCTGTCGTAAACAAAAAGCTTTTGAGATTTCAGGTTTGGCCTTTGAAGATTTGTGTTTTCAACGTTGTTTCACCCCACCTCCACCCTGCCCCGCCCCCGCCTTGCCCCGCCCCCGCCTTGCCCCACCCACCTTGCCCACACCCGAAACAACCAATAAACGGAATGGTAGGGTTTTTTTGACCCCTTGACTCCAGCTTGGCAGATTTTGGGGGGTGGGAACTTGAGAATCTATCCATTGCTTCAACCCTTCAAATCCTTCAAACAGCTCCAACCCGTAGCTCTCTGTGCTCATAGCAGCCCCAACCCTAAACCCTAAACCCTAAACCCCAAACCCTAAACCCTAAACCCTAAACCCTCCCTGTTTCTCCACTGACAGGGCCGAGCTTTGAGTTTTCCAGGTTCCTCGAGCTGTTTTGGGTTGTCTTTCTTCATGGCAGGCCACTTCTGTTATTCGGGCTCGGTAACATGTCGCACTGTCTTGACAGCACATGTCATGTCTACTTGAAACTCTGCATGACATGTCTGGTCACTTTTTGGGGACCGCAACATGAAGAGAAGGCGCTGCAGCATAGGGTTAGCGTTTTGGGTTTTGGGTTGACTTCGGGTTGCCCGTTTAGGGTTTAGGGTTTAGGGTTTAGGGTTTAGGGTTTAGGGTTTAGGGTTTAGGGTTTAGCGAACCCTTAGCATTGTAAACGAAGCCCCCCCCCCCCCGTGCGCAGGTCGGTGAAACGCACGGATGTCTCAATGCTCCAGGGGAGTCTTAGCGGCACGCCCTAAACCCTAAACCCTAAACCCTAAACCCTAAACCCTAAACCCTAAACCCTAAACCCTAAACCCTAAACCCTAAACCCTAAACCCTAAACCCTAAACCCTAAACCCTAAACCCTAAACCTAGACCCGGTCGTGCGTAATTCGTCGGTGTAGTTGAAGCAAGCCCACCCCCCCACAACGCCAACCAACCCCCCCCCCCAAGGAAAGAACCCGGCTGGACCAACAGGTAAGATTCGAGAGAGGGGGGGGGGGGGGGGGGGGGGGGGTCTATGTATGTCGGAATCCCAACCCTAAACCTCTTCCTACTTGTGGGCTTAGGTTTCATGGGAGAGACACTGCCTACTGAGGTGAAGGGCCCCAAGCCCCCAAACGCCAAATTCCAACACCCTTTCAAATCCGAAGCTTTCTTTTAACCCTATAACTCCCTCCCCAAAACCCTAAGCCCTGAACCCTAAGCCCCTAAACCCCCAAAGAGCAGAGGAGGGAAAGTTCTCCGATCCCTTGGATCGAGCCAGCCTTGGGCCAGTGATAGCCCCTCCAGCCTCATTATGGTGTTATTTCAGGGTTTAGGGTTAGGGTTTAGGGTTTCGGGCCTCTTGAAGAGGGATGTGCATTTTTGCAGCATGGGATCCCGGGGGGGCGGGAGGGGGGGGATTGCAGTACCCCCAATTATAATCCCTACTAAGGACTGTTAGGAGGGTGAACTTCGCAAGTTCCACCCTATAGGCCCCCAAGCCTTACCCTATGCCTATGCCCTAACCCCTCTGCCCTAAACCCTAAACCCTAAACCCTAAACCCTAAACCCTAAACCCTAAACCCTAAACCCTAAACCCTAAACCCTAAACCCTAAACCCTAAACCCTAAACCCTAAACACCAAGCCTTGGGCTAGGGGACGTACTGTTGGCGGCTTCGGGGTTGCTTCGGCTTCGAGATTCTGGGCTTCTGGGCTGAGGGTGGGGCTTCCCAACCTAAACCGCACCCCAAACTCTAGGGTTAGGGTTTAGGGTTTAGGGTTTAGGGTTTAGGGCTTAGGGTTTAGGATTTAGGATTTAGGGTTTACATAGGGTTTAGGCTTTAGGGTTCAGGGTTCAGGGTTTTGAAAGTTTGGGACCCGAAGCTTGCGATTGGGAAAGGAGGGAGGCTAGCTGGGGTGCAGTGTTCAGTCTTCAGTTTCGGTGCTTTTGGAGGCTTACAGGGTTTAGGGTGTAGGCTTTAGGGGTTTAGTCTTGAAATGTTCAGGGTGCTGGCTCGACCGGACCTTCCTCACCCAAGCTATTCTTCTAAGCCCGCCGAAACCTCTTTCAAGCACTCTGAAGAGTGGCCCTTATTCCCCTTTTTGTTGGAGTTTAGGTTCTCTTCTAGGCCCCTTTACACCAAGGCGCGCAACCTTTTTATTCCTGGGTTACTCTTCTAGCATTTGCTAGGCCTATTGAGTTTGAACCGTGTGGGCTATAGGGCGTTGGGTCCAGGGCCTGCTTCTGGGCAGTTCATATTGCGGGCATAAGGGCATAAATAGGTCGTTTTTTCAAAAGGCTGCCTTCACTGGGGGTTCCTGTTCAGGAACTTAGGAGTTCTGCATAGTAGTGGCACTAGGTCATGTGCTAGACGCCTCTCCGCGGTAATAGCAAGAAGCCAGTTGAACGCATGATATATTGTGTTGTTTTTGGTCTTGATTAAAGCTGAGGGCTGAGCAGGTCGAAATCAGCTGTGGCTCATGGTGTAAGTAGAGGCCCACAAACCACGAAAGGAGAATGTTAGGGTTTAGGGTTTCGGGTTTCGGGTTTAGGGTTTGGGGTTTCGGGTTTTTAGGGCTTCAGAGTTCCAGGGCTTAGGGTGGGCTTAAAGCACCCAAGAAGACCTACGTTCTGTTCTTTCAAAGCCGTTCAACCCTAAACCTTCAAGCCGAACCCTACAAGCACCTAGAGCCCCATCTCCGGGCGAAGTCTCCAGCCCCAGACTTTCACATGCGAGGGGCTTAGGGTTTGAGGTTTCGCTGGCGAATCTCAGGTGCAGATGGTTTGGAACAAGCTCATCTACTGCCTTGAGCAGGGCGACTGGCACGGCTACCGATGCCTGCTGAATGCGCGCCTCTGCCAACACCTGTATATGCTCAGGGAGCACGCCTTTAGATCAGAGGGTTTGAGGGTTGCAGTTCTAGTAGTGGGGAGTAGGAGTGAACCTTAGGTTACATACCCCAACCCTGAAGAACCCTCTAATCGTTCGGAACCAAGTTGGCGGAAGGGAGGAAGGGGGGGGGGGGGGGGGGGGGGGGTGTAAGATTCCCCAAACAAGTTCTTCGTAATCAAATAAGCCTTAAAACAAGCCCAAACAAGGGAATATGGTCCCCTTACACTCCTCCTCCCTGCCATCCCCTTGGTTGCTTACGACATGGGCATTTCCCATAATAGGGTTGCACGCCTTAATTCCCCAAATGAGAATAGAATCCCCTTAAAGGGACCCCCAAAACGGGTACCCCTATATTCGGAAACCCTAAACCCTAAACCCTAAACCCTAAACCCTAAACCCTAAACCTCCCCTATAAGGCAGGCGGTACGCTGCCTCAAGAACCTGGATGTGGATCCCATCGATGGGCTGGTCCCTGGGCCACCCACGAAGCTTCGTCTGACACATTCTGACTAACCCTAAACCCTAAACCCTAAACCCTAAACCCTAAACCCTAAACCCTAAACCCTAAACCCTAAACCCTAAACCCATTGAACTCTAAGCTTGCTGGGTTTCCTTACGAAGTATTAGCAATCAAGCTTAACCTTTTTTCTCCTTGGTTATTGGAGAAGTACGAATTTCTCTGCAGGGCTTACGGCACCACAACTCCCGAGCGGCCCCCTACCGTGCGTAAAGAATTTTCGCGAAGTCATGGATAGCTGCTTTTGGGGAGGTTAGGTTCCCTTATAAACCCCTTGAAGCAAAAAGGCACCCTTGTTAATCTTAGGTTACTGGGTAACCTAGATAAGATCCTAGTTGCAGTTTTTGAAAAAGTCCGTCACTAAGGGAGAATGTTGTATGTGCGCTTTACCATTTGGTTGGTCGAGGAGCCTGTGTCGGATCTGTATACCCTAAACCCTAAACCCTAAACCCTAAACCCTAAACCCTAAACCCTAAACCCTAAACCCTAAACCCTAAACCCGTTGCGGTTTGGCTTTCGGGTTAGGGTTTAAGGCGGCCTTGGTCCTCTCTCAACCCAAGCCCAAAGCCTCACCTCCCAAAAGGCCTGAAGCGTAAAGCCCGAATCTCTAAGCCAAGAGGTGCTAAACTAGGGTGTGTGCGGGCATAGGGTGTGGGGGTCAGGAGAAGGGGAGCAGAGGATTCAATTTAAGCCTAGTAGATTTGTTGGGTGGTGGGTGGTGGGTTGCGAGTGGTGGGTTGTGGGTTGCGGGTGCGGGTGGCGGGACGGGTGGGCCGGGGGGTGGGGGCCGGGGGAGTGGGGGCGGGGGGTGGCGGGGGATTTGAAGTTCAGGGCTTATAGTTCGGGATGCACAAAAACTGAGGAAGATCGATCCCTTTACGCAGCCGAAGGCCTTCTTGCTGGCGAGGTGACAGCCCCGCACCCTCAGCTTTGAACCCTAAGACCCAACAACCACCAGGCCTAGGCTAAACCCTCAAGCACCCAGGTTGATGGTTTAGGCGGGTGCAGGTAGGATAGGGTTTAGGGTTTAGGGTTTAGGGTTTAGGGTTTAGGGTTTAGGGTTTAGGGTTTAGGGTTTAGGGTTTAGGGTTTAGGATTTTAAGGAGCAAGTCGAACTGTGAAGTGCCAGGAATGGGGGAGGCGCTGGTGGCTTACGGAAACAAGAACCAGGATGCCCAGTAGTACCCTTATTCCCGTTTTTTTGGGGTTTAGGTGCCCTTATACACCCCTTTTAAGCAAAAAAGGGCACCCTTTTTAAGCCTAGGTTACTGGGCAGCCTAGAGAATCTACCCAACCGTTCCTCCAAGTATCTCGGGTGTGCGAACTACTCAGCTCGGCTTAAGGGCCCTTATCTGGGTTTTGGAGTACTATGCTTCCATACTTCTTTTGGTTCTGGGTTCCTATGATAGCTACTTCTACCTAAAATGTATAAAATTACTATTTTGTCCAGGGTCTACTCCAAAGAAGGGTGGGTTATCTTTGTCATAGTCGGGTACCATGAACTACTTATGGTTTCCTGCAAGTGCTCCCCGCCCCTTGCCCAAAGCTTGCCGGCCATGCCTCGGCAGTGTGTTGTAAGTCGTGCTCTTCGCTTTCGCCCTAAACCCTAAGCCCTATACCCCTAAACCCTAAACCCTAAACCCTAAACCCTAAACCCTAAACCCTAAACCCGAACAGGTTTCTCCACCAGAACGGCTTCAGCCGTCCGCTGGAGCGCGATGCCCGGGGATGGACGCCCCTGTGTTTCGCCGCGATGAAAGGCGATGCCCTCCTTGTGGAGGCCAGCAAGCCCTCTTGGAGGGTGTAGGGTGTAGGGTGTAGGGTTTAGGGTTTAGGGTTTAGGGTTTAGGGTTTAGGGCAATCTCTGAGGGTTGTTGGTTTTGGACTACCCCAAGAAACCTTGCCTTACCACCACAGCATACCGCAGGGAGGGGCATTGCTCGCCTCAGTCAGGGCCACCAAATCCAAAACAGCTCCGCATTTGAAGAGGGCACTCCAAACATACCCCAAGAGATTACAATCCTCGTTCGAGGAACCGCTAATAGCTGTTCGTGAGCTAGGAGACAGTGGATGAAACTGTTCGGCACTCAAAAAGGCCTTGATCTTGCAGTTTAGGGTTTAGGGTTTAGGGTTTAGAGTTTAGGGTTTAGGGTTTAGGGTTTAGTGTTTTAGTACATTAAACACTTAATCCTAAGCCCTAAACTTTGAGGCTATTAGGTTTTTACCGTCTGGGGTTTAGGGTCTAGGGAAGCGCCCCATCCAAACTCAACAGCTGCTATGGCTTCGATTTAGGGTTAGGGTTTGGGGTTTAGGGTTTAGGGTTTAGGGTTTAGGGTTTAGGGTTTAGGGTTTAGGGTTTAGGGTTTAGGGTTAGGGGCTTCGGGTCGCCGGCGAGGCCTTGCTGGACAGCAAAGCAGATGTGAACGATGCCATCTCTAAGCCCAAGAAAGAGATGAAGCTGGGCAATTTTTTTTTTTTTTTTTTCCATGGGTTTAGGGTTTAGGGTTTAGGGTTTAGGGTTTAGGGTTTAGGGTTTAGGTTTAGGGTTTAGTTTAGGGTTTAGGTTTAGGGTTTAGGGTTTTTAGGGTTTAGGGTGTGGGTTTAGGGCTACCCCCCTCAGTACCCCCCCCCCCCCTCCCCCCCCTAGGTTCCCCCCTTTAATAACCGTCATCAGGCTTGATTATCCCTAACTAGCCTTTACTATGCCAGGAACCTAGGGGGCGCAGTATCAGCATGAGTTTTGTACCGTCCACCGCAGGGCGAAAGGTTTAGGGGTTAGGGCTTAGGGCTTGGGGTGTGTTTGCAGGTTTGCACACGTGAGGTTCTGGAGTAGGGTTCGGGGCTTCAGGTTTGGGGTTTCGGTTTCGGGGATGGAGAAGAATACCTTAACCCACTGATTCTTAGCAGGGAATGAACTGAAAGGGCATATATATATATATATATTAGGGGGATGTTTAAATATCTAATTGCCTCATTCCCTTCTGAGGGCCAGTAAGTTAAAGTCAAGCTGGAGTCACAGCATCAGAACATTTGGGTGTTGGATGTGGGGCATAGAGTCTGCGCCTGGGTCCATGTAGGACTTTTGGTTCCCAAAGACAACAGATTTGTTTTTTGCGGCGGTTTAGGGTTTAGGGGTTTAGGGTTTCGGGCTTAGGTTTTGGGGTTTAAGGTTTAGTGTTGAGGGACACAACGAAGGAGCCTTCCAAAGAAGCTGTCTGTGCTCTCCATTGCAGCCTTCTACCGGAGTGGCCACGTAATGAAATTGCTGCTGGCGCACAAAGCCAACTTGACGCCGGGACTTTGAGATTACGAGTTCTGGATTTTCAGGTTTACTGGTTCTAAGGTTGACAACGTTTAGAGTCCAGCGTTTAGGGTTTCAAAAGCTTTCAGGGTACTTGGGAAGGTTGAAATCTGAGCCCTACGCCCCAAACCCCAAACCCCAAACCCCAAACCCTAAACCCTAAACCCTAAAACCCCTTCAAAGCCGGAACAGCTCAGGCACCACACCGATGCCCACCGCGGAACGCCCCTGCACTGGGCGACCTGCTCAGACAATGTAGCTTGGCCGCTGCAGGTTTAAGGGTTTTGGGGGAGTTTGGGTTGAGGGTTGAGGGTTTGGGGTTCAGGGTTCGGGGTTTAGGGTTTGGAGGCTCTATTTTCGGAAACCTAAACCCTCAACCCTAAGCCCTGAAGGTACCGAATTAGTGGGCTTTTGCGCCCTTCGGGCTCCTGGGGGGCGTTTGAGTGCAGCCCGAAAATCCTCGGAGCGTGCCTCCTAAACCCTAGGGTTTAGGGTTTAGGGTTTAGGGTTTAGGGTTTAGGGTTTAGGGTTTAGGGTTTAGGGTTTAGGGTTTAGGGTTTAGGGTTTAGCCAACCCGCTACACGTCATGCCCTAAACCCTAAACCCTAAACCCGAAGCCCTAAACCCTAAACCCTAAACAAAGCTCTCAGTCCAGCTGCCCTTACGTCCTCATGCCCTGCGCAGCCGTATGTCGAGCCTTGCGGGAGCCTTGCGGCAGCCCACCAAAGTAAGAAGTCCAAGTCTTATCCACTTGAAAAAGGCTAAAGCCCAAAGTCGGTGGGCGGGTCTATACAAGAATGGGCTCCGGGCCGAGGGCTCAGCGCGGCACCCTAAACCCTAAACCCTAAACCCTAAACCCGAAACCCGAAACCCTAAACCCTAAACCCTAAACCCCAAACCTGCAGCCCCTATCACTGCAGCCCCAAGCCAGGCCGAGGGCATACGCATGCTCTGTGACGCTGGGGCCGATCCGTTGAAACAGCCCCTGGGACTCCTCGAGAGGAAAGGGGCTTAGGGTTTAGGGTTCAGGGTGTAGGGTGTAGGGTTTAGGGTTCAGGGTTTAGGGTTTAGGGTGTAGGGTGCAGGGTTTAGGGTTTTGTTTGAGCGCATTTCGGGGTGAGGGGGGGAGGGAGCTGCCTGACATACCCTAAACCCTAAACTGAGGCACCCATGTTGAAGGGCTGTTTGTCATAAGCCTCAAGAAAGCTTTCACGTTACGCGCTATCCTTGCTTGTTTTTCCCTGGTTGCTTGGGAGCCTTCGCAACCCAAAAAAGGCCGAACCTCTGGACCCTAAACTCCAAACCTAAACTGCTAAACCCCAAGCTCTGAACCCCGAACCCCAGATCCCGCAGCCCTGTCCTTCAGATGCCTTCCGGGCCTGAATGCATTCAACCTGGCCCCCGAGCTGCACTGGGGCGTTTGCCGACTTTGCGCCAAGGTGGTTTAGGGTTGAGGGCTTGGAGCCCTAGCCCCCGCCCCTACCAAAAATGAAACTCCCGAAGCTGGAGATCCTAAAGCAGACTGTGAAGCCCCAAAGCTGCCCAAAGACCGTGCAGCCCTCTTTTTTGTTCGGTTTTATGGAGTTAGTGGTTGGGGGTTGGAGTTGGGGGTTGGGGCTGCGCTGGGGCTGGGCTGGAACTCGGGCGGGGGCTGGGTTGGTGTGGGAGTTGGGGTTGGGGTTCCAAGAATCCGGGGGATCTGCGTGATCTAAATGAGTTATGAGTTGGGACGTTCCCCCTTATACCAACAGTCGTTAAAAGGGATTATGGTACCCGGTACTAGAATCCCTAGTAAGGAAGTTATGGGCCTGTTTTGGGTAAGTTCTACTAGACAAGAAGCAAAAACAGTCACAGAGCCTCAAGAAGGATCATCATTTGGGGCTCAAGCCACAAGTGAACATTGAAAGCTACAGGCCTGCGCTTGCTCGTGCGTGAACTCCGTGAAAGAGATCTTCACGCTGTCTCTTTGATGTCAGAACAGGGTTCCCTAAGCCTTAAAGCCCTAGCAGGGTTTAGGGTTTAGGGTTTAGGGTTTAGGGTCTAGGGTCTAGGGTCTAGGGTTTAGGGTTTGGGGTTTAGGGTTTTGGCACAATTTCGCCCTAAACCCTCGACCCCAAACCCTGACACCCGAAAGTCCTCTAACCCTCAACCCTCAACCCTAAACCACTAACTAGGACACCAAGCGACGTGGTGTGGCCTCATAACTTGGCTCAAAGCCGAAGCACTTCCTCGCAACCCTTGAACCCTAAACTCCTGCCCCTAAATCCTCTAAGTCCTAAACCCTAAGTCCTAAACCCTAAACCCTAAACTCCTCCTCTGCCAAGCCTCCATGCCAAGCCGAGAACCTGAAAGAAGCCAGGCTTCTGCTCAAGGGTCTTTGGCTTTGGGAGGGTTTAGGGTTTGGGAGGGTTTAGGGTTTAGCAGGGTTTAGGGTTTAGGAGGTTTAGGGTTCAAGGGTGTGGCTTTAGGTTCAAGGTGGCTTTGGAGCTTAGGGTTTGGGGTTTAGGGATTAGGGATTAGGGTGCTTTGGTCAATCTGCACCCCCCTCCCCCTCTCCGCAAACCACGCAGCCGGCTTATGGTTGAGGGGTGCAGGGCTTCGTGGGGTTTAGGGTTTTGTAATTTGGGGGTTGACGAAAAAAGGGGAGCCCTAATATAGACCCCCAAAGAGTAAGATTCCCTCATAATCAGGACCCCAAGAAGGCACCCCGAACTTCGGAAACCCCCAGTTCTTGGTCATAGTTGGGTATCATTTTTTCATTCTAAAGAGTACTTAAACCCAACAAGGAACATAGATTAAAATGTTTAATACGATCCCAACCACG
This sequence comes from Symbiodinium natans, assembly GCA_905221605.1. NCBI lineage: Eukaryota > Dinophyceae > Suessiales > Symbiodiniaceae > Symbiodinium > Symbiodinium natans. The sequence continues at coordinate 60,365 of CAJNDS010002213.1, read as the reverse complement.
AACTAGATTTAAAGTTTCGGGTTCCGGGTTTCGCGGTTGTGGCCCCGAGGTTTCCGTCCCTGAGCTTGCAGCACAGCCTGCATTTCTCGTTGATGCTGCTGGGCTTGCAGGTCATGTTCAGTTTAAACAGCCTATAGGGAGGGCCGTTTAGGGTTCAGGGTTCAGGGTTCAGGGTTCAGGGTTCAGGGTTCAGGGTTCAGGGTTCAGGGTTCAGTCATTGACCCTAAGCCCTACACCTTAGGCACTGAACCTTGCACATGCTGCTCCCACGCTTGTAGCTCTGAGCTTCCCGACTCAGCTGCTCCTTTACACAAGCTGCTTAATCTCCAACGACACAGGCTTAGCAATGCTCTGTAAACCCTGAACTACACTATTTGCTACGAGTACAAACTTGTGCCCTTTGGGGGGGGGCGAATTCAGGGTGGGTTTAGGGTTCTTGAGGAGAGGTTTATAGGGCTCAGGGTTTTGAAGGATGGGTTTAGGGTTTCAGGGTTTCAGGGTTTAGGAGTTCAGGGGTTAATCAAAGGTTGGGTTTAGGGGTTTCGGGGTAAGGGTTTAGGGGGTAAGGGCTCAGGCTTTACCTGGGTCACGTGCGGCAGCGTCTGGTGGCTCACTGATTGTGAGAGTTTCGTTTTTTGGCTCCTGCTGTAAATTCTTAAACCCCGAAAGCCCCCAACCTCGCAACCCCTAAACCCCGAAACCCCTAAAACCCTGAACAACAACCCAGCAATGGCTGAGTTGAAGAGTTTGCTGCAAAAGCCCCCAAAATCCCTAAACACTACGCCCCAAACCCTGGCGCCCTAAGTCCCGAAGAGAACTCCTAAACCCGGTTTTCTCCTTACTGGTTCTTAGGCAGGGAATGAGGCACCCTAACCTGCTACCCTTAATGGGTTGTGCCTAGGGAGATAGAAGGTGCCGAATTCCCCTCATTCTCTGCGAAGAGCCCGTATGTGAGCCCGAAAACCTAAACCACCCTAAACCCTAAACCCCCAACATCTTAAACCAAAAGGATTCAGAGGAATATTTGACACTCGAAACTTGCTTGAAAGGTTTTATGGCGGCTATTCTGAGACCATCTCCTTTCTCATCGAGGCGACACTGTGAATCTGTCTAAGGGGGGGGGGGGGGGGGTGATGGTAGGGGTTCAGGGTTGAGGGTTTTGAAACCCTGACAGGGGCTTAGATGAATCCATGAATCCGCGTGCCGTTGTTTTTGATATTATTCTGTTTAAACCTCATCGGCTACGCAGAGCCCCAAATAATTGCTGGGATGGCTGCAAGATCTGGACCTTGACCTTCTAGACCCTAACCCCCGGTTAATTCTAGGGGTTCTTGAGGGAGTGGGGGTTCAGGGGGGGGGGGGGGGGGGGGGGGGGGGGGGTAGAGGTACCTAGGGAACCTTAGGAAAGCTTAGGGAGCCTTAGGGAGTAGTGAGTAGTGGGGGAACCCTGAGTTGCATACCTTGCACCCCCCCTCCTTACTGACCCTATATCTCTATCCCCCTTGAGAGAATTATTTTTCATTTTTGTTCATATAAAACCCAAGAGTATATTAAACATATTGTTTTTATTAAAGTTCTAATTAAGGGGAGTGAAGATATAGTAAGAAGAGAGTGTATCCGTTGCCTCACCCAGTCTTAGCATTGAAGCTTGAGACGTTTGGGGACTGGGGAAGAGCAGCCGCCTCCGGGTGCAGGGTCTAGGGCTTAGGTACCCTAAACCCTAAACCCTGAACCCTAAACCCTAAACCCTAAACCCTAAACCCTAAACCCTAAACCCTAAACCCTACTAAAGCCCTCAAGCCCTCAGGCCACGAAGACATGTTTTGGCTGGCGGCCCATCCCTCCTGAGTGGTTCTTACGGGGGCTATCAGTAACCTTGTAGCTTCTACCCGAACAACGCTCAACCCTGGGTTTCGGGCTTTTGTGTTCTACGGCTACTACCACTCCTTCAATCCTCGAAACCCTAAACCGGTTCCATTTGTAGGGCCTTTTCACCCTAAATCAAACTCTTAACCCTGAACCCTAAGCCCTAAGCCAAACTCCAAACCCTAAGCCCTGAACCCTGAACCCTGTTTCTGAGACGCGAGCTGCACAGGCCAAGGCAGATGTGAACGAGCGGTTCCGGGTTCAGATGAAGGAGCCCGTGTGGTGGCTGCTCATGTGCCTCTGCCAGGCTTAGGAAGGCCTTTCTCTTTTTTTAGGGTTTAGGGTTTAGGGTTTAGGGTTAGGGTTCGGGAAAACCCCAAGCACTAAGTCGTACACCTTAAGCTAAGAAAGCCCAGTAGGCCCAGAATTGACGCCCAAAACCCGAACCCGAAAGCCTAAGCCCTACACCCTAAACTCTACGCCCCAAGCTCTAAAGCCCTAAAGCGCCTGAAGCATTAAACCCTAAAACGCAGGGCCCTGCTTCTCACGCAGGCAGAAGCCACAGTAGCTATCCAGGGCTTAGCGTTTGGGCTTGAGGGTGTAGGGATGGTTTAGGGGATGGTTTAGGGTTTGGGGTTTGGGGGTTCGGGGTTTGGGGTTGGGGGTTGGGGTTTGGGGTTTGGGTTGTGGGATGTGGGGTTGGGGGTTTGGGGTTTGGTCATGGAGCAGGGATGGTTTAGGGTTACTTCGGCTTAGGCTTCTCTACAGCCACTGTCAAGAGTTGCTAGAGTGTTTTCGGGGCATGTAGAGCTATTTAGGGTTAATGGAGGGGGGGGGGGGGGGGGTTCTTGGGGGTTAGTGCAGGGCTACGTCAGGTTTTGGCTGGTTTGGGGCTGAGGCTTCGTTAGGGTTGTTTTGGGCTGAGGGTCCCAAACCCTCACATCCTAAACTCCCTAACCTCCCCTCCCCCCCAAACTCCCCAAGCCTCCTCAATTGCTGAAACGTTCTAAGCTCCCTAAACCCTGAACCCTAAACCCTAAACCCTACACCCTAAACCCTGAACCCTGAACCCTGACCCCCAAACCCTGCGCATTCAAGGAACCTGTCGGGCATGAAGCATCGGGTGAGCCCATCGAGACTGACTTCCTTGGCGCTCTGACTTCCTGTTAAGAAGGGATGAGGGGTTTAGGGTTTCGGGGTTTCGGGGTTTAGGGTTTAGGGGTTTAGGGTTTAGGGGGTTTTGGGGTTTAGGGGTTTAGAGGTTTAGGGGTTTAGGGGTTTGGGGGTTTCTGGGTTTGGGGGTTTAGGGGTTTAGGGGGGTAGGGTTTGTTTTGGACATAGTTTGCGAAGTTCTGATGTCCGCCAATCCCTAGAAAACCCCACATAGCCCAGAGAAATTGCTTGCAAGTGTTTAGGGTTTAGGGTTTTCGGGTTGAGGGTGGTTTTTTGGGTCCCGCCATGTCAGTTTGGGGCTTGACCCAAAGCTTTCTCAGAGTCATCTGGGTCGTTTTCCAAATTCGGCTCCCTTTTCTGTCCTATAGGGGTGCCGCACCCCAAACCGTGAACCCTAAACCTTAAACCCTAAACCCTACACCCAATTAGAGAACTAGTTTAGGGTTTAGGGTTTCGGGTTTAGGGTTAGAGAAGTGACCATATGTAGGAGTGCAGCCGCTAGGAGGAAAGTTTGCCGCCCAGAATCGCTCGTTTTTCGGTTCGTGCCAACACGGGGACTTACCACCCAAAACCCCTAAGCCCTAAACCCTAAGCAAGCCGAGTGGTCGGATCAAAACGAAGGCGTACCATCATTCCGGCGCCACACCGCTGATGTTCAGCATCTTGAGCGGGCCGCTCCCTTGGCTTTTAGGGTTTCGTTGGGGGCTTGGCCCTAAACCCTAAACCCTAAACCCTAAATCCTGAACTGCCTTCGGTCTTGAGAGGTTAGGCTTCCGTGGGTCCGATCGGACTGCCGGGGGTGGGCTTGGGGGAGGTATCGGAAGGGCACCCGCTCTAGGCGGAGGGTTTGTTGGCCCTAAACCCTAAACCCTAAACCGGGTGTCCCAATCTTGCTATGACCTTGCCCAATTTTTCTGAATGACCTTGCCCAATAGTTCATGAACATCTCTGTTGTATATGATATAGAGGTTCAGGGATTCTGTACGAGGAATCTTGTTCAAACCCCAAAGCACTAGCCCCCCCCCCCCACAAAAAAAAAGAAAGAAGCCCAAACTTCATAAAACCCTAAACCCTACACCTCAAATCCTTAAGCCCCAAAACCCAACCCTACACCCCGATCCCAAAACCCTAAAGCCCAAACCTGTGAACCTAGGTACTTCGAAGCGACGTCCCTCCTCCTGGCTGCTGGAGCGCGTCACTTAATCCAATCAGCGGGGCGGGAGGGGGAATAGGGTTTAGGGTTTAGGGTTTTGGGTTTAGGGTTTAGGGTTTAGGGTGTGGCGTGTTTAGGGGCTTAAGGTTTAGAATGAAAGGCCAACCCATTTGAAAACCCTAAAGCTAAGCTGGTAATCTCCTCAGTCAGTGTATCTCAACCGATGCGCAGAGTCTCCAGAGTTCAGGGAACCCTGAACCGTAAACCAAGCCCCTTAGAAACCTGCAACCCACCCTAAACCCTAAACCCCTAAACCCTAGCCCTAAACCCTAAACCCCTAAAACCCCGAACCCTGCTAAGCCCTAAGCGATCCCAGGTTTGGACATCCCGAACGCCCGAAACAAGACGGCGGCCGACTTTGCGCGCGAGATGCGGGCGCCAGGGCCACTCCTTCAAGCGCTGCAAGGAGGCCAAGGGACTTGGGTTTTAGGGTGTTAGGGTTTTAGGGTTTTAGGGTTTAGGGTTTAGGGTTTAGAGTTTTAGGGTGCTAGGGTTTTAGGGTTTTAGGGTTTTAGGGTTTTAGGGTTTTAGGGTTTTAGGGTTTTAGGGTTTTAGGGTTTTAGGGTTTTAGGGTTTTAGGGTTTTAGGGTTTTAGGGTTTTAGGGTTTAGGGTTTAGGGTTCAGGGTTCAGGGTTTAGGGTTTAAGGTTTAGGGTTTGGGGTTTGGGGTTTGGCGCTTGGGGTTTAGGGTTTAGGCAAGGTTCACGCTGGAGCCCTGAACTCCCAACTGCTTCAGACCGAACGCAGCCCAACAAAACTCCTAGAAAGCTTCTTGAAATGCCCTTAAGTCCTGAAGCCTATACCTCCAAACTCCTCAAAGACCGAACTCCGCACGACATCTGACACCCAAAGCGTCCATCTACCTTTTTGAGTATATACTTGGGCCCGAAAGCTACTCTTTAAGAGCCCCTAAACCCTAAACCCTAAACCCTAAACCCTAAACCCCAAACCCTAAACCTAAACCCTAAACCCTTTAGGGCCCAAGTATATACGACATAGGTACATGGACCTTTTTGGGGCACCCTGCAAGCTAAACCCAATCCTGGGTCTTGGGGGCCTACGTCCGCTCCAGATGCTCTCAGCCCAAGATTCCTGAACCCCCTGGGTTGACATGAAAATCAGTAAGCTCCAAGAAGTTGGAACATCCTTCTCCCCATACCTAACCCTAAACCCTAAACCCGAAACCCTAAACCCTAAACCCTCAGAAAAGGTGTACTAAAGGTAATCCAGGCTTTAGTCATCCTGCGACCATGTTCCAACTTTCTGGAGTAGACTATAGGGTTTAGGGTTTAGAGAAAAGGGTTTTGGGCTTAGGGTGGGCTTACAGAATTCGTGTACATAGAGTTGAGGGTTCCCAAGCCCTGCATAGACCTCCAATTGTAAGCCCTCAGCCTCTAAACCCCTAAGCCCTCAACCCAAAACCAACTAGAATGGAGGGGTTTCCGGCACGGCCTGGAACACTGGCAAGTCCTCCATGCATGCAGGAATAAACCCTAAGCCCTAAGCCCTAAGCCTTAAGCCCTAAACCCTAACATATCCTAAAGATTCGGGGTTTTCTTGGGCCTCGGCCGTAGCCCGACTCCGACACCCCGGGCGAGCCCGGATTGCAATAGTCGAGGCTCCAGTCTCGGTGTTTGGGTTGTAGGGTTTAGGGTTAAACTGTAAGCCCCAAACCCTAAACCCTAAACCTCCTAAACGAGATGTTCAAGATCTTGAGGGCTTAAGAATCTCGATCCAAGGGTGAAGGAGGCTGCAGGTCTTTTGCCGAAAGGTGGTGTATCTGACGCCTTCGGTGTTGGGGTTCTCTAAACACTAAGCCGTTAAGCCCTATAGTGAAGTGGGTTTAGGATGATTCGTGCTAGGATTCCCTATACTTTACTTTAAGGGTATTAGGATCATGATGTTCCAACTTTCTGGAGTTTACTATAAACCCCAAGCCCTAAATGGCCTAGAGTTTTAGGGTATAGGGTTCTTGGCTCTAAGGGCTGTTGGGGAGGGGGGGTTAGACACCCCTGCACAGGGGCCTCAGTGACTGGTGAAGCGGCTGACGTTGCAGTAGGTGACGATGTGATCTCCATGTGAGCTCTTTTTTTCCATGGCAAGGCCCACGCTTGAAAAGCAGTCCCGAGTCCCGGGGTGAGTGCTTCTTCTGGCCAGTGGCTACGAAGGCTCCTACACCATCAGATTTGTCAAAGGCGCAGAGGTGGGTAATGAGAGTTCCGTCCGCAAAAGCGGAAGAACTCTCGCCTCGTATGGCTGATTCTGAGTCATGCACAGATTTACAGTCACTGCTTCGGTTCCTGCGCTAGGAATCACCCTCCTCTTATACTCTTGCACGAACTTTGGCATTCCAGCGCCTCCGAATTTTAACATTCCGAGCTTTCAGGTTGCAGTGCAACGCTTGCACGGTGTGCCAACAGCACGGCTTTTCTGTGTACATGAGGTACACAGTCCAAGCACCCGAACGCGCAGCTGCAGCACTCTGCGCATGCTTCAGGGGTTAGGGCTTAGGGCTTAGGGTTTTGGATTTCGAGTGGCAGGTCGGATACGTGGTATTGAGGATACGCGCCTTCGTACGTTGTTCAGGCGCTCGATTGCTGATGTAAGCGGAGGAATGTCCGGGCGCACCCGGTGTTTTGAGGAACCAACATGAAGTTACCGCAACAGGGCTAGACAGTCAACGATATGGTACCCTTGCTATGGTAACTCTGTCTGAGTTCCTTAATACATGCACTGAGGTGTTTTTCTTCTCCACCGCTAACTCTTGCATTGTCGGCGTGACGACACGATCTGGCGTCTGGAAGTCATGCTTACATAGGGCTCAATGAAGGTCCGCCCATGAGACGCTGGGGCATTAATCCACCAGCTCCCATCCCGAACCTCGACACAAGATGGTGTCGCAGTCGCGTCATACGCCCGCCGGAAGCGGCATGTGCGAAACGATTGGGCCTCTTGGCACTAGTCCCAACATCGTGTGCTTCGAAAGCGAAGCACACAAACCACGATGTTCGCATCTCGGAACCAGGCGTTGATGCGATGTCGAGTTGTGAGTTTGGGGTTAGATCTGCAGGGTTCTTGTCTTTGTGGCTCTGCTTACTTAGCCAATAGTTGAACTTTCAACTTGTTGGGCTTCCTTCGTAGGAACCAGCAAGTTTAACCTTGTCCCCTTGCTTATTGGAGAAGTAGCTCTGATGTTGAGTTCCCCTTGTTGGGTTTAAGAGGATCATATTTAGGGTACGTAGTAGCTGAGTGAGCAGCACACTTTACACTTGTTGGGATACTATATACTCCTTATAGAACTGAAAGTGTACACTTTTTGGGGGCTTATGAACTCAGCAACTTAGGGTTTAGGGTTTTGGGTTTAGGGTTTAGGGTTTCGGGTTTCGGGTTTAGGGTTTAGGGTTTAGGGTTTAGGGAAGGCTACATGTTCAGAGGGCTTTAAGGGCCATCCTAGTCTTCTTTCGAGACAGCTTTGGACATGGACTCATGGTGCGGATGTACACAGCCCCAAACCCTAAACCCTCAACCCTGAACCCTCAACCCTGAACCCTGAACCCTGAACCCTGAACCCTAAACCCTAAACCCTAAACCCTAAACCCTACTCTTGGTCAACATGAGTATGTCTTCGTCGTAGCTCTGCTGCAGCCAGTGTTCTTACATGAGGTACTTAGGGTTTAGAGATTTCGGATTAGGGTGTAGTGTTTAGGGTTTAAGGTTTAGGGTGTAGGCTTTAGGGTTTAGGGCTTAGGGTTTAGGGTTTAGGGTAGTGTTTAGGGTACCCTCAGAAACCCCTTAGCCGCAACGCAATTCAGATCCCTGAACCCAAAGCAGATGTAACTGGAATGAGCACAAACTGCCACCGCCGTCTCCAAAGCCTCAAGGGTTTAGGGTTTAGGGTTTAGGGTTTACGGTTTAGGGTTTAGGGTTTAGGGTTTAGGGTTTAGGGTTTAGGGTTTAATCCCTTGGCTGGAACCGGGCCTAGCCTCGTTCCCTCGCAGGCTGGGAGTGCATTTGAACAGCCGGGCCGGCCCAGGGGCGGGGCATTGATGAACTCTAAGCCCTAGGCCCTAGGCCCTAAACCCTAAACCCTAAACCCTAAACCCTAAACCCTAAACCCTAAACCCTAAACCCTAAACCCTAAACCGTTCGGGCTCAGGGTGTCAGAGGGTTTCAGAGGGTTTCAGAGGGTTTCAGAGGGTTTCAGAGGGTTCCAGAGGGTTTCAGAGGGTTCCAGAGGGTTTGAGAGGGTTTGGGGTTAAGTTCTTTTTGGGTTTAGTAGGACCCAATGCGCCCCAGAACAACCCCTAGAAAGTATGTACGACAATCATGATTCTTTTTCAGGGGCTGTAGGGTTTAGTGTCTTAGGGTTCTTTGGCTTCTCGCACGTAATAAGGGCTGTGATTTTGGCTCTGACAGCTTGAGTGCTCGCAAAAAGCCAGAATTTTAAAGCCGTCGAAATTTCATCTAGAGTCCTAAGCCCCAAACCTTAAACTAAACCCTAAACCTTAAAACCCCAAACCCGGATCAACCGAAACTACTCGGACTCAGCTCCCATCTACCTCAAGAAACCCAAAACCCTCACTAAACCCTCAACCCTGAACCCTGAATCCTAAACCCATCTAGGGTTTAGGGTCTCGCCAAGGCCATTCGAAGAGGTTCGTGACCATCAGCAGGCAGCATGGCTTAGGGCTTAGGGAAGTTTTGGGTTTGGGGTTTATAAACCCCTTAAAGGCAAAGAGAGGGCACCCTTTTTCAGCCGAGGCACTGGGCAACCTAGGAATTAGGGAATAGAGGGAAGTTTAGGGAGGGAGCCACAATCTGGCGACGCAGGTAGACAACCCTGAGGCCCATGCGACCTATCAAGGCTTCTTGCCTGGCGTGTTAGCATGCCTTTGCCTTTCGGCGACTCGCTCTAATCAGCATGGCTTCAGCATTTGGGGCTCGAGCTTAGTTCTAGGTTCTAGGTTTCGGGTTTTCGGGCGTTCAGTGGAGGCTTCGGGCTCTGAATGGCATTTGCTCAGATTTGCACATGGCTCACTTGGGGGAACATTGTTTGAGTACGGACTTGAACCTCCAACCACAGTTCGAAGGACTTTCTGGTTCAACGGCAGCAGTCCTTGCAGGCTAGCATGATGAAGCTCTGTGACTTCTCGGGCCATGCCACTGCCGCACCACGTCGCACCACCTGGCAGCAGAACGGCCAGACTCTCTGGACCCCACAGGCTTCACATGAGCAAAGGCGGCGACTGTGGCACTTGCAGTGGTGGGGAGAGATAGCTGTCCTGCCACTTTGTGGTAAGAAGGCGCGGCTTGTAGTGACAATGCGTGGCAATAGCATGCCTAGAAGTGTCTTCCAAGATTGTGGTAGGAAATCTTCTCAAACCCCTTTCGCAGGACCGGGCAGGGCCACGAGCAGCGCGTGTCCGGCAGCTTGGCCTTGTCTCCAGCAGACCTGAATCCTGCCATGCCGCAGAAATTGTAGAGTTCCTGGTGGACGCAGATATTCACAGTATCAGTACCATCAAGTGCGGGATAAGCAAGTTGCAGGAGGTGGGCTGGACCGTGAGAACAAGCGTCTTTGCACCGCCTGGACGCGATGCCAGCAGTGGCAGCGTTTTTTTCGCGAGCCCGGCATCGTTTTTAAGCCAGTGCCTCGATGCAAAGGTGGGAAGGGAGAGGCCAATGATGATATCATTGTGAGGGCCATGCGCGACTTGTCCACAGCAGCTGGAACTGGGAGCATTGCACTCTTAACTTGTGATGTTGACTTCATGGACGCCATTCAACGCCTGCATCTTGGCAGTTCTATTTTGGTGCTCATTCCTTCCCGAGCTTTCAATGTCATCCGGGCGTACCAAGATGCTGGGGTCCGGGTTTTGGAGGTGCCCGTGCAACAGAACAGCCCCAGGGTCAGGGCCATGCTCGAAGACGGGACTGGACATGTGCAGTTTGCAGACCCGTATATATCCTTTGATGGCCACCACGAGGCGTGCTCATTGCAATACCATTCTTGCAATAAGCGTTCTTGCGTGCATTCTGCGTCCTGTAGACCCGGAATTGAACTGTGTCGTCTTGTGTGTGGCTTAAGAGAAAGACATTCTCGGCTGCATGAAGTGCATGCTTCTGTCCTGTTAAAAATGAAACCTATACGACTTCACATGCCCGCACGATTAGCCCAAGGCACCCTTTAACATGAAAAACGTTATATATACAGATATTTACACATATATATATATATATATTCAGATTCATATACCTTCACATATAGATTTACATATACATAAACATATACATAAACATTTACATAAACATATATACATGTACATATATATATATATATTTATATATATATATATATATATTAGTTGCAGTCCCCCTGTCAGTGATTCTTGTGTGTCTGTGTGTGTGTGTGTGTTTCTAAGATATTCGTGTTTTTGTTTAGCTTTTTTTGCTTTGCTACGGCTCCCGGGGACATGGCCCTTGCGAGTGAGTGAACTCGGCGGGAGCGGAACGAAAACGAGAACACCCCCGGGCGCGGGCGGGTTTAGGGTTCAGGGTTTCCAAAGCGAAGCCAAGCGAAGCGAAGCCAAGCCAACCCTCATTTTCTGAAGTTTCCAGCGCGCCCTGGCAAAGCCTATTCCACAAAGCCTGCCCACACGGCGGCAAACACTGTCACCCACACCACGCCCCACACCGCCACACCCCCACACCCCCACACCCCCGCACCCCCACACCCCCACACCAACAGACCAACAGACCAACAGACCAACACACCCCCACACCCCCACAATTACGCTCCCCCCGTGTTGTGCTCGCTGCCCGGACGCAACCGGCAACAAAACGGACAAAACACGCTACATATGGACGCCGAACAAAAAGAAGCAGATTCGAGCCATAAACCTACTTTTGCTGGCGGTTCCTTAGGCTGACCACACGAGATCCGAAGCAACATGCGTCTTCACGCAAACACGAAGCAGCTAGCTTGGCTCCTGGTTGGTCACTTCACCCTGATGAGGCACGACTGTGCCAGAGCTTCCTGAAGGATGGGCCTGCGACAGTGATAGGCCAATAGGTTCACAGACGTTGTAGGGCCGTGCTGTCTCCAGTTCCCAGTCAGCCCCCTGCGTCGCAGGATTTGGATTTCTACAAGGAGGAGGAATCCCAGGAATACCTCATCCATGCGGCAGCTAAGTTTTGGCACAGGAACGCGAAGGGGCCACTGACGGTGTTTCCGCAGCAGTGTGCCACGCTCGAAGTGTGCAGGCTGGCCGAGGCTGACAGGTCGCGGGCTTGGCAGAAGTATACAAAAGAGCTTGCATTTCTGATTCCGAAAAGCGCACACCCGAGCCCATCCTCCCAACTCCGCAGAAAGTATGGGAACGCAGCGGCTTCTGCCATACATCGTGGTGGTGGGCCGTTCATTCTCGAAGACTCCTCGCACATGGTTCGTTCGGCCCTGCGGAGGCTGGGATATCTGGACAAGTACATGAACAACGACTTTGACGAGGCCATGTTTGTTTTCGTCAATGTTTCGAACAACACGTACAAACTGCGAAAACAGCTGGATGCCTTGCCTCGGGCCGCGGACCAAAGCAAAGACGTAGCGGAAGCAAAGACGTAGCGGAGCGCCTGCGGCATTCGTTTCTATCACATCAAACGGATGGTCAATGGCGCCTTGCACCCAACGATGCAGCCGTTCGAGGTGTTCTTTGTAAACAAGGCTACTTGGACAACATCAAAGCGCGTCCTTCGAAAGTACGCAAGGCCATGCACAAGTATTCAGACCGGCATGGCCTGCGACGAATGAGGACCTTCAATGGATCCTTGCTTCGGGTCGGCTGGCATTCGAGCAAGAACCCCAACAAAACATCATTGGTCGAGTTGAACTACCTTTGACGTGGCTCTGTACAAAGGCCTCATCGTCAAAAGAATCCGTTAACCCTAAACCCTAAACCCTAAACCCTAGACCCCACAGCCTTTGAGATGCACCTAGCCTTCGGTTGAATCCTCTGCCCCTGTCGAGGGAAAGGGTTGAAGCAGGCGAACCCCAGGGTTTGGAACAAAAAACGTGCCGCAGATTTGCATCCGCAACTTTCACCGTCATCGCGTGTTCGACCAAGATTGGGCCCCCTGAACCCATCCTCCCTGGTCTGGTTGATGAGGGTTTAGGTCTTAGCCCTCTGTATAGACCAGGTTGATGCTATGAAGGCTCCAAAGCGCCGTTTGTCAACACCCTTGCACCTTTTGACACACATACTACTGGCAAGCGCTGCGCCTTTGGCAGCTGTCCTGCTTGCGCTGGGTTCCACAGCCAAGTTCCAGGCTTCTGTGAGGCTCAGCTCTTCTGCAGCTACGAGAAACGAGGCGCTGATCCTTTTTTCCCAGCATCACGCACTCCCCATCTGCGTGCAATGTTGACACCCGCGACCGTGACGACGATGCGAACATCTCAAAACCCCCTAAGCCCCTTAACCTTGAAGGGCCCAAACCTTCTTTTTCCATAGGAGTATGAGCCGAATGTAAGGCTCATGTGCTTAGGGCTCTCGAGTGCCCAGAATCCGCCATCGCTGAGCCAGCAAGCCACATTCCTGGCCAGCGGCAGGTCCGGGAGGGTCCATGGCAGCTGGTCCCGTGGCTCAGGGGGGTTGGGTGTGGGGTTTGAGGGTTGGGGTTTTGGGCTTTAGGGCTTTTAGGGTTTTTAGGGAATTTTGGGGTGTTTTAGGGATTGTAGGGTTTAAGGGGTTTAAGGGTTCAAGGGTTTTGGGGCTTGGGGTTCAGAATTTCAGGGGTTTGGTGGCTCTCCTGGGACTGGGTAAGCCCTGCTGCCTCGGCCGTACCCCCTAAACCCAAGCTCTGCCAGCCTCCTGCTGCTGGAGGCGCAGAGTGCCCTGAGGGAGCTGCTCGAGCGATCAGAGGCACAGGACTTCCGTGTGAACATGCGAACTGGGGGTTTAGGAAATACGGGCACCCTAATCTACTAAGTGCTTAAGCCCCCCCCCCAAGAAAAAAAAACATTCTTCCTTATAAGGGTAAGAAAGGGATTACTCATTTTGGGTGTTCTTAAGCACATAGTAGAGGAAGGGAATCCTAGTATAGTCCCCCAAATAGTAGGATTCCCTATAATCATGACCCCAACAAGGCACCCCTAATTTCGGACACCCCCAACTCAGGTTGGATTTTGAGGGTTTTTGGGGTTTAGGGGGGTTTTGGGGTTTTGGGGGGTTTAGGGGGGTTGAGGGGGTCGTTTGGGGAGGCGTTGATGTCTTTACCGCCTACACCCCCTTTTTTTATCATCGTTATTCGTTAGTGCTATCATTGCTACTATTGACGATTACCACTGATGACCACTACCACAACTAAGACTACTACGATTTTCGATTGCCATGATTCTTATTGTTGTAATAGTTCTGCTATTTGTGATTTTATTCATATTGTAGATGGTATCTATTCGAAGTACTTTTGCCACTGCTGTTCTTACCAAATGCTGTGGTTACTACTAATTGACGTAGTTTCGATGGTGAAGGAGGGGACGGCTGAGCACCGAAGCATAGCGCGCGGCAATGTGCAATAGTTCTCCGTAGGCCGAGCCATCCTAGAAGCCCTGAGTTGTTAGGTTTAGGGGTTTGAGGTTTAGGGTCTAGTTAGGGTTAAGGGTTTATGGCTGAATCTTACTGTGTGTCAGCACATACCCTTCAGGAACCCCGACACCCTAAGACGCTGCAACTGAAAACCTGAAACCGCGAACCCTCCTGTAAAACCCAGGCCCTAAAATCCTGAAGCCCGAAGCCCTGAAACCCTGAAACCCCTGAGCTTGCCGACGTGTAGCTCCAGGAGCTCTTGTCTATGTCCAGAGTCCCTTGAGGAACTCTGTTCCAGTTTTTGCTTCCATGAAACAGGGTGTGGGTTCGGTACTAGTAGTACTAGTAGTACTAGTAGTACTAGTAGTACTAGTAGTACTAGTAGTACTAGTAGTACTAGTAGTACTAGCAGTACTAGCAGTACTAGCAGTACTAGCAGTACGAGTACTTTTTGTGATGGTTAAAAGGCGCATATAGTGTTTCAAGACTCTGGCAATTTCGTGCGGGGTGCCGAGCGCAGACCGGCCACCGACGTTAGCACTCACAGGGTCAATTTCGTGCGGGGTGCCGAGCGCAGACCGGCCACCGACGTTAGCACTCACAGGGTGGCTTCCGGGGCTTTTTAGATAATTAGTAATTGCTTAAGAACACCGAACAAATTGAAATATTCTTCCTTATTACGGGTAATATAGGGACTATTATTTTTTGTTCTTTTGGGGTTCTTAAGCAAATAGTAGATGCGCGTTAAGGTGTTGGCTTCTGTTTTGCCGCCATTGTGAGAGGCTCGGTAAGTGCTAAAACATCCGATGAAGCCACCCAGAATCCAGAGCTCACTGACGCTTGAAGCACAGCCTGAAGACCCTAAGCTATTAATTCTAAAAGAAACTCCTTCTTATAAGGGCAGTATAGGTTTTTTTTTTGGGGGGGGGGGGTGTTTCAGCAAGTGGTGTTCAGCCCCTAAACCCTAAACCCTAAACCCTTATTCTCCCTTGGCATGGGCAGGCCCAACATGCTGCAAACGCTTCCGCGTCCAAATCACGAGGCCAGCGGATGTTGATCCGAACCACCTAGGGTTTAGGGTTTAGGGTGTAGGGTTTAGGGTTTAGGGTTTAGGGTTTAGGGTTTAGGGTTTAGGGCTCAGGTCTTTAAACCTTCAATCCCCAAAACCATACCCTAAAGGGCGGTTTTGGGCGAGTAGGGCATCGGGACCGTCTTTTCTTCAGCTTCCTTAGAGAGCGACATGGTAGACCCCAAGGTTGCCAAATTCGATTTAGGGTTTGTGCAGGGTTTGCATGGGGTTTGCAGAGGGTTTGAGGGTTTAGGGATCGGGTTTGAGTCTGGCTTGTTGACAACCGCATGGATGCGATCAGCGCCACAACTGAAAACATTGAAGACGCAGAAGACTAAGAAATTACCCTAATCCCTAAACCCTAGACCCCAAAATCACGCCTTGAACACTTGAGCCCTGCCAAGACTTGGCCGCCGCGGGCGCGATGCTCACTCTGGCGGCGAGTATCGGGGCCGAGGCGCGTAAAGTCCTTAAACCAGGGTTTAGGGTTTAGGGTTAAGGGTTAAACCCTTAAACTCTCAAACCTCCCAAGCCCCCCAAACCCGAAGCCCCTCGAACCCTTGCAACCTTAAGCCCTAAACCCTAAACCCTTAACCCCCTGAACCCTAACCCTCGAACCCTTAACCCCCTGAACCCTGAAGCCCACAAGCCCGAAACGCTAACCTGGGCCTTTTGAGGTGTAAGCTCTGACTGGCTTGCGGGTTAGGTTCTGGGATTTAAGGGCTTAGGGTTTAGAGTTCAGGGGGCTCAGGGTTTAAGGTTTGGGGTTTAGGGTTTACTCTAACACGCTGGATTGAGGAGTTGAGAACTGAAGTTTGTGGTTGAGAACTGAAGTTTGTGGTCAAAAGGCGTTAACGCACCCGGAGGCGAAGCTTAACCGCAGCAACAGCCATGACCCTTGTATACTGCCTTACAGGGGTTTAGGGTTTTTAGGGTTTTTAGGGTTTCGGCCCCGCTCGCGGACCCTAAACCCTAAACCCCAAAATCCAACCTCCCAACCAGTCCACGCTTGAGCAGGCACCGCTCTTTAAGATGGCGACAGTGACGGAGGACTGAGAGGGGTTGGCTCTAGGGTGTAGGTTGGATGTTCCCCCTTATACTAACAGTCCTTAATGGAGATGACAATCGGGGTACTCGAATCCCTATTCAGGACTGTTGGTATAAGGGGGAACATCCCAAAGTGTAGGCCGTATAGGTATTTTTCATGAGGACTCTCATAAATGTTCTGTGATTTTGGGCTTTTGGGAAGGGGTGCTTCAGTTGGGGTTTGGGGCACAGGTCTTGGGCGAAGCGGACCCCAAACCCTAAGCCTGGAAGCGATGGCCTGAGATCCGAGACTTGCTTCTCCTCCCTGACGTGCCCCATTCTCTCAACCCTGAACCCCGGCTAAGGTACCTTGAGCCCCTTGTTGAGATTTGGTTGGGTGTGTGTGTGTGTGTGTAAGATACCCCAGATACACCCTCAACCCTCAACCCCAAAGAAGCTACCTTGAGGCCCGTGAGGGTGTTGGGAACGCTTAGTTTGGGTCAAAGAGCTGGTGTTCTACGTTCTGCATGAGTTCATCAGCAAGCACAAGTCCCCCCCCCTCCCCCAGGCAACCCAACCCTAAATTCTAGAAGTCTTGCACATCATGACATTCTTTGTGGTACTTTACTGTAACTTTAGATCCTTACCTTTTTTGGGTTTATTAGGTTTCTTATGAAGGCAGCTAAACGTTTAACTTATAGCTACCCGACTGAGTGCAGCCAAGACATTAGACCCTGAACCCTAAACCCTAAACCCTAACCCTAAACCTTAAACCCTAAACCTTAAACCCTAAACCCTAACCCTGAATTTGAGAATGCCTAGACCCGGCCATCCGGGCAGGAATCCGCGTTGCGCATGTTGTCCAGCCTGAAACTGGTTGCATTTGAGGCACGTGGGGCCATGGCGGCTTTGGGGTTTGAGGGGCCGCTTTGGACTTCAAGTTCAGGGTTTAGGGTTTAGGGTTTAGGGTTTAGGGTTTAGGGTTAGGACTTCTGGTTCGCAGGGGGGAGGGCAGTTTCGGGTTTAGGGCTTCCGGGCTTAGGGGCTTAGGGTTCAAGGTTGATGGGGTGTGCCCTAAACTTCCCGACGCTCTAAAGAGAATGCGCAGGTCTGCCTTTCCGCAATGCTCGCAGGGCTGACGGATGTTGCGGGGCTTCGGATTCCATACTTGCAGGGAGGGCGTGGAGTGGCTGAAGTTAGGGTTTAGGGTTTAGGGTCTAGGGTTTAGGGTTCAGGGTTACTGGTTTCAGGTTCAGGGTGCCCTGAGCCCACCAAATCCTTAGCCGTCAACCCTCATTGAAGTCCCTGGAGATCTGTGGACTTCCGACAGTAAGGGGTACCTGATTCGGGTCCTGATTAAGGGAATCCTACCATTTTGGGGGACTAGATTTTTTTTTGAGCGGCCCTTTCCAAACCCCAAACCTACCCAAACATGCCACGCCACGAGGCTAATGCACCTGCTGACGATCAAAGGGTTGATCAGGTACATCTTGTACATTGGGTTCTCCATGTCGTTAGTCCCAAAGATTCGCCAGCAGGAAGTCACCAAGAAATCGAATCCCAACCAGAAGGTTCAGACCACCAAGGAAAGACCAAACCAGTTCGGGGCCAGCGATATGCATGAACAAGGCACGGAAATCCCTTATGTCTTTTTCTCGCAGCAAAGCAAACGAACAACGTGGTTTGTGGCTATGGCCTAACTGCCTCTTTGTACACTTCTTGAGTTGTGCAGTCGAAAGTGTTGACATCGTCTGTGCGTGTCATCCTTGTGCAGTGGCCATGCCTCATGCTTCCTGCTGCTGAGCCTCCAAGGCTTGAGGAAGCGGCGAACAAAAACATGCATTCAAACACTGCTGTTGGGAGAGGGTGGGGCTCTCTTGCATCAACAGCACCCTAAGCCCGAAGCTGCCATGCTTGCTGGGCAGGGTTTAGGCTTTCCGGGACATGGCGCAGGCAAGCTGAGTATGCATGTGAAGCCTGAAACCCTAAGACCTGCGACAGCCCTAAAAGCATATAATACGATTATAGTTCTAATCTCCTGGGGTTTAGGGTGTTAGAGTCCTTGCCACCCCCCTGCCGCAGGACATGCTAACGACAGCTTCTTTTACGAGCATGCAAGAGGTGCGCCAGGGAGGTGGGTGGGATTTCTGGCCCCCCAAAAAACAAAACACAAATCGTAGAGTTTAATGTCAGAAGCCCTAAGCCCCTGAGCCCTGAGCCCTACTGACTGCACTTAGCTTGTTGGCGGGTCCCCCTTTCGTGTCGCAGAGGGCCCCAAATCCTAATGAAGCCCCACACCCTCAATCTTTTCAAGCGACGTGTAGGGTCGAGGGTTAGGGGTTTGGGGCCGGATGCCAACGTCACACTCAAGCAGCCCAGGCCTACACGGCACCAAATTTGAAACCCTCCACCCGCAGCCCTAACCACGAAGCAAAAACCTGAGAGCCTGTCATGGGATCCTCTACTCCCCCCCCCGCCCCACCACCAACCCCGCCCACCTCCACCCCCCACCACCACACCTCTGTATCCACCACCCTTCACCTCATTCTTACGTATCAAAGTGAACTTTCAGCTTTTTGGTTTTCCTTATTCTGTGGGAATAAGAAAGCCGACCTTGTTTATTCCTCGGCTTTTAGAGCAGCAATTACAATACCAAAATGGCCTTCAAACAGGCCCTACTTCTTGTGGTAGTATGGTATCCCTGGACGCGAAACTCTACTTCCTGCGCACCGACTAGTGTAGTAGCCATATTCTAAACTCAAAATCGCCTGTGACCCTAAACCCCAAGCCCCAAGCCCCAAACCCCAAACCCCAAACCCCAAACCCCACACCCCAAACCCCAAACCCCAAACCCCAAACCCCAAACCCCAAACCCCAAACCCCAAACCCCAAACCCCAAACCCCAACCCCCCAACCCCAAACCCCAAACCCCAAACCCCAAACCCCAAACCCCAAACCCCAAACCCCAAACCCCAAACCCCAAACCCTAAACCCTAAACCCTAAACCCTAAACCCTAAACCCTAAACCCTAAACCCTAAACCCTAAACCCTAGCCCAGGGCCTCCCAGCAATCATTGCCACGTCGCTCCTGGTGGTTTGGGCCCCCAGTGGGAACCGCGACGGACCCGCCGAGTCGGCTTAGGGCTAAACAAAGCGCTTTAGGGTTTAGGATTTAGTGTTTGGGTTTAGGGTTTGGGGTTTAGGGTTTAGGGTTCAGGCCTTAGCCCCAAAATCCTTCAGTGCTTCAGGGGTGGCCATTTCAAGGCGCTCGGGGTGTCTTGGCGGGTTCTTAGGATCTCCTTTACCCTTTGAATACCTAGATTGCTTCGGAACCCAGGAATGCGTTTCAGGGTTTAGCGTTTAGGGTTTTGGGGTTTAGGGTTTAGGGTAGGAATGTGTGTTGGGGTTTGGGGTTAAAATTTCAGGCTCAGGTGCTATCGGGGGAAGAAGCGGGTAGGATCCTTGCTGTACACCCTAGGCGCTTAAGCCCCTCCCCTTCCGCAAGGCTCTGCATTCTAGCACCCTACATAGCCTTATAAATTCCTAGTTTCCCCAGGCGTCCGCGATGAGCGCAGCAAACGGGCAGTTGCCCAGCGAGGTAAGCCCCCATGCTTGAAGACTTTGGAGATCGCGGGCTTAGGGTTTAGGGTTCAGGGCTAGGGTGTAGGGTTTAGGGTTGAGGGTTTGGGGTTTAGGGTTCAGGGGCTTCATTATAGTTATAGGGCTTAGGGCTTCGGGTTGAAAAGCTTTTTGGGCTTGGGGGGTCGGGCGGTCAGTTGCTGTGCGCGGTTTTTTTTTTTTTTTTTTGGGGGGGGGGTTGTTTCTTTGGGGTTGTGGCGGTTCTTAAAAACTTTTCTAGTGGTAACCTTTAACCTTTTTGGGGTATTATACTCCCCTTATAATCCCAAAGGTTAACCTTTACTTACCCCAGGATACTGGACAACTAAGAAAAGGCATCTGGGATTGAAAAACAACCGCCCGACCCTCAACCCTAAACACAATTCTCCAAGGCACACGATGCCCCAAACCCTAAATCCAATTCTAGGGTAGCCCAGCAGTACCCTTCTGCCTGTTTTTGGTTCAAGGTCCCTTATAAACTAGCCAACCCAAAAAAAGGGTACCCTTCTTAGAGAAGATGTTCACAGGGCGACCAAGGTTCTTCAAGGTTCAACTTCAGGACCTCGTTGCGCAGCCTTAGCTGACCCCGTTTTTTTCAAGTCTGGGTTATGATACGTCCCTTAAATTCCGGGCTTCGGGAGCCAAATCCCCCCCAAACTCCGAAACTTGGGGGGGGGGGGGGGGGGCTTCGGGCTTTAGGGAAACCCTCAACCCCTATGCCCCTGTGGATCTCCCGGGATTTTGGGGAGTCGGGTCCGATGTCCTAAAGGGTTTAGGGTTGAGGGGGAAGAAAGGCTAGGTTTAGGGTTTGCTCGGGCATTCCTGCTCCCGAGTCGCTAGGGGGTTGAAAGAAGGGGCTTTCGCGATTTTTCGGGCTTAGGGCTTGGGAGTTCGGAGCTTTCGGCCCTAAACCCTAAACCCTAAACCCTAAACCCTAAACCCTAAACCCTAAATCCTCAACTTACCCTAAACCCTAAACCCTCTGAACCCTAACTCCTCCAAGCTCTGGCCCCGCCCTCCCCTCCCTGAGGCGGCGGAAGGCCCTGCAGATTGGCTGCAGGAGCTCAATGCAACCGCCCAGGCCAGGGTGGCAAAATTTGGGAGTTTAGGGGTTTTCGCCCTTTGGGGTGTAGAGTTTAGGGTTGCGTGAGGGTGGAGGGTCGTGGGTTGAGTAGAGCTTCGTTCTTTCTGTCTATTTAATTGCCTTGCGGAGGCGAAGAGCTGACTTCCCCCCTCAGTCTCCAGACAAGGCTTCCAAGTCTCTTTACTGGGAGTTGCCCTAAACCCTAAACACTAAACCCTAAACCCTAAACCCTAAACTCCTAAACCTCAAGGAGCTGTAGGGCTGACTATCTATAGTAGCAAGCAGCCCGTAAAAGTCACAACCGTTGTTGTAATGACAACTGTTCGTCCCTAAGCCCAATCCGAGTTTGGTTTAGGGTTTAGGGTTTGGGGTTTAGGGTTTAGGGTTTTAGGGTCTAGGGTCTAGGGTCTAGGGTTTAGGGTTTAGGGTTTAGGGCTGCGCCCCCCTTCTCGACCTGTTGCTCCTCCCATGGTCCAAGGATGCCCAGAGCCTTCACCCTGACACTTTCTTTTCCCAAAGCCAGGAAGCTCAAAACCACCCTGAACCCTAAACCCCAAAACCCTCAACCCCAATCCCTTAAAACCCTCAACTCCGAACCCTAAAACCGTAAACCCCTCAACCCTAAACCCTAAAACCCTCAACCCCAAAGCAAGGAAACCCTCAACTCTACATCCTAAATCCCTCAACCCCCAAACCCTCAACTCTTACACCCTAAACCCTAAAACCTATAAACCCTAAAAACCCTAAACCCTAAACCCCGAACCCCGACTTCTTGCTGCCTCAGAAAATGTGGGAAAGCGGCGCCGGCAGCTTGAACACGCAAGCGACCACTCTCTTAAAAGAGGCCCCGGGGTGTGGGGGGGGGGGGTGGGGCCCTCCAAGGGTTAAAGCTTTCGGTAGGGTTTAGGGTTTAGGGTTTAGGGTTTAGGGTTTAGGGTCTAGGGTCTAGGGTTTAGGTTTAGGGTTTAGGGTTAGGGTTTAGGGTTTGGGGTTTGGGGTTTGGGGTTTAGGGTTTAGGGTTTAGGGTTTAGGGATCACAAAGCCCGGCCCTAAGAAACTACATGAGGGTGTTGGGTTAAGTTTAGGGTTTCAGGGTTTTAGGGTTCGGGGGCTTGGCGTTTACGGGGTATGTCGGGTGTAAATCTGCTCAAGTCTACAGAAAGAGCTTGAGGTTTGGGGGTTGAAGGGTTAAGGCTGACGTGATCTGCTGCTTTAGGTTTAGGGTTAGGGTTTTTAGGTTTAGGGTTAGGGTTTAGGGATCGAGCTTCGCGTACGACCATCGGGGTATTCTGCTGGTTGGGGGAGGGCTTTCCAAAGTTGTAGAAACCCTTTTTGGGGATTCCCTACACGCACTAGGGGTTTAGGGTTTAGGGTTTAGGGTTTAGGGTTTAGGGTTTAAGGTTTAGGGGGCTGGCTTAGGGGGCATTTGTGGCATTCAGATTCCCTATTGTTCAAGATGAGAATAGCTTCGGGGGGTGTAGCGTAAGTTAGCTGCGAGCTTCAGGTGTTGGTTTTGTGCAGTGTACCTATGGTTCCCTAAGTTCCCTAAGTCTACCTAAACCCTACGTACGGGTTAGGGTTTAGGGTTTAGGCCTTTAAGGTTTAGGGTTTAGGGTTGAGGGCTTAGGGTTGAGGGCTAAACCCGAAACCCGCAAACCCTCACTCTGAACCCTAAAGTCTGGCAAATGAGGGCTCCAAGGGCTTGACGGCGCTTAATCTTGAAGCCACAAGCCAGCAGCCCTCCCTTGAACAAATCTGAATGCCACAAACGCCCCCGAAGCCACCCCCCTACACCCCCCTAAACCCGAAACCCTAAACCCCTAGTGCGTGGAGGTGGAAAGGCTGTGGGCCACCTTCGACGGGCAGCTGAGCGTTGAAGAGGTTGAGGCCAGATTGCTGTTGCCCTGGTGACTCAGCGGGTTTAGGGTTCAGGGTTTAGAGTTTAGGGTTTAGGGTTTAGGGTTTAGGGTTCGGTCTAGGCCCAAGACAGAGCAAGGAAGCAATCAGACATAGGATAGGGAGGGCACCAACTCTACTCATGCTGCAAAGCAAAGCTACGCAATCCACTTGTACCTTCCGAGTTCAAGAAGAGACGGTCGGTATCATTCTAGGATTGAGCTCCCAAGAATCAATGCTCCCCAGCATCGCCGGCGGATACTACAAGTCAGGCGCTGCGATTTCTTTACATACAAGGAGGCAAACAAAGCCAGAGTTTGCTTGAAACCCTAAACTTCAAACCCGAAGTCCTAGAAACCCACAGGTTCCAAGAAACCCAACGACACAACCCTAGATCTTGCGCCTCGCACCCATAGAGCATCAATACGTGTATATACATATATGTATATGTACATAATCTGAATAAGACAAGTCATTGTTTAAAGCATACAGTGCAATGCAACATAGCAAGAAATCAAGTCGTCAGAGACTCGACATGTCAGGCAGCAGCAGCGGCCGCTCCGGTGGCCGAGTCAAGCAGCGCCCCAAGCCACGTTCGCCATGTTCCAAAGGTTTCAAGTAAATCTATTTAGGGCTTTGGGCCTAGCGTTTAGGGTTTAGGGTTTAGGGTTTAGGGTTTAGGGTTTAGGGTTTGGGCGTTAGAGCCTTAAGCCCTAAACTCTGAACCCCCAACAGCCCCCGAATGTCAAGTCCGAAAGCACCTCTCACCTCTGTACACCTTCGAGGTCATGGCATCGAGCTGCGATGCGGAAGTGCAAGGACCGGCTTCACGAGGATTTAGGGTTTAGGGTGTGTGTGGGCGGGGGGGAGGAGCTTCTACTACAATCCGAATTCTTCTTGAAGGTGCTTCTTGCATGGGTGTTGATCTCCTAGTGCGGTGTGCTCCGTCTCGTCTGGGTAGAGAACAGGGCCCAACTTCGTATCACCTAGACCCTAAACCCTAAACCCTAAACCCTAAACCCTAAACCCTAAACCCTAAACCCTAAACCCTAAACCCTAAACCCTAAACCCTAAACCCTAAACCCAAACCTAAACCCTAAACCCTACAGTGACAGGTTGCAGATCCGAGCCGGGCTCGGGCTTCGCGGTGTCGTGTTTCGGGTTCAGGGCGCAGGGGGTGTAGGGCTCTAATGATAAGCAAAGACCCCAACACCCCAAAAACCGAAGGCCCGAAAATCCTAAAACCCCCTAAGCCTGCAATAAACTTGTAACCCAAAACCTGTAACCCTACATCCGACAGACCCTAGAAGCCTTGAACCCCTACATGCTGAGCCATGCCCCGGATGCCTTGGCCTGCTCACACCACCGCTGCAGGCAGCAGGGAAAGGATTGGATTCTTCCCCTGGAGGCTGGGTTTGGGGGGGTAGGTTTTAAGGCCGCTTTTGAAAGTCAGTAGGCCCCTGGGATAACTTGCATGTTTTCGCTAGGCTTCAGGTAGGTTTGCTTCTGAGGTTCTAGAAGCGCTGAGCAACCGGTCTAGGCCGTGAAGCGCAGCACAGCCCTAACCCCTCCCCCAAACCCTAAACCCTAAACCCGACCTCTAACCCAGGTTGCTGTTTGACCGCCCCGAAATGTATTCAACCCTAAAGCCTAGATCCTAAACCCTGAAAACCCTAAAAACCCCTAAACCCTAAGGGTTCGGGTCGTTGGGGGTTTACGGTACAACTCGCAAAGCCGGTGCAGCCGTACCGTGTGTTCTTTTAGAGTGGGTTTAGGGTTTAGGGTCTAGGGTTTAGGGCTTATGGTTTCGGGCCTTTCCGTGAGGAACCCGAGCACCAAAGCTACCAACAAAGGCGCCACTGGTGCCGAACAAGTCTCCACTCACAAGTTTAGACCCCCCCCCCTCAGCCCCGGTATGAGGTGCAGGCCCTAAACCCTAAACCCTAAACCCCAGAAATTTTTTAGGGTTAGGGTTTCCAAGGGTCTGCGGCTTCCGACCCGGAGAGCTAGAGCTTTGGAGTTTGTTCGTCAACCCTAAACCCTAAACCCGAAGTTCTGAATCCTGCAGGTAGGGTTTGGAATCAAGCTCCCCCTCTCCCTACGCAAAAAAATAAGGCAGCCCAAAAAAGCAAGAAACAGGGGAGAAACATTTCTTGGTCCTTGGAGAAGTGTTCTCTGATTTGCTTCATCACATCAAGAAATGGCAAGGAAATCATCCGAACTGCGTTTACGGGTAGTGTTCTTTTCAGCAACGCAGTGCCTGACGACTTGACAGCGCAATTTCAATCCCTCAGAGTGCAGAAGAGGCAGATGGGCGTAGCCGGGCCTGAACCCCAAACCCTAAACCCCAAATGAGGTGCAGCGCTTGGGACTCCTTACCCCGAACCAAAATCCCTCTAAGGTCCTTCAAGTCCCTCAGCCCCTCAGCCCACGTGTATAAACCCGGAACTCTCTCCACGGTAGCACCCCCTAGGACTTGATTCAGACCAGAGCAAAGCCGAGAGGGTGTTTAGCGGTTGGTCATGAAGCCTGACGAGTCTCAGGTGAAGGGGTCCCAGGAAGGTTTCCGGGAGGGGGAGGTGGGGGGGCCCAGGCATCGGTGAAGAAGGTTTGGGGTATAAAATGGGGGCGGAAAAATTACTACTAGTATTCCCTTACGGTCCCTTTGTATGTATATTACAACAAATCCCAAAAACCCTGTTCTAACTATCAAGGCTTAATTATCAAGGCTTGGGTAACATTTTGAATTTTCAAGGGTACCTAAACCCAACAATGAATATAAACACTTAAATTTTTAACACTACCCCAACCCTGATCTAGCATAGTATAGTATTTAAGCCTTCGACTTCAACCCTTCCAACCCCTTCCTTTGGGGGTCTCAGGCACAGCTCTACCGCCGCAATGAAGGCCGCCATGCCGCCTGCTCAGCTGCGGTTTAGGGTTTAGGGTGTAGGTAGGGTTTAGGGTTTAGGGTTAGGGTTTAGGGTTTAGGGTTTAGGGTTTAGGGTTTAGGGTTTAGGGTTTAGGGTTTAGGGTTTAGGGTTTAGGGTTTAGGGTTTAGGGTTTAGGGTTTAGGGTTTAGGGTTAGGTTTAGGGTTTAGGGTTTAGGGTTTAGGGTTTAGGGTTTAGGGTTTAGGGTTTAGGGTTTAGGGTTTAGGGTTTAGGGTTTAGGGTTTAGGGGGAAGTGTGGCTGATCTTCTTGCTTGTGGGAATGCTAATGAACTTCCACGGTGCACTTGCAGACTGTTGCGCTGTGGTTCTTCAGCTGCAAATGGGGAGTGAAAGCCACGGCACATTTCGAATGCGGATTTGTGTCCTAAGCCCTAAACTATGCCCTAAACCCTAATCCCCAAACCCTAAACCCGAAGCCCAAGTTGCTACAGGCTCAGAATCAAAGCCCTTGGGGCCAGACAAGCTCCAGAGTCCCTGAAGCCCAAGCCCCAAAGCCCAAACTCCAGGGTTTAGGCTTTAGGGACTTTAAACCCTAAACCCCAAACCCTAAAGATTCTGAATCTGGCTGGAGGCCAGTGAGGTCTTGCACCACTGCTGTTAATTCGTTCGGCTAGTCCTCTTTTGTTAGGATGTGTATAGTACGCTGCGTCCGACCGGGACTTCATAGCACCGAAAGCCGAAGCCCTAAACCCTAAACCCTAAACCCTAAACCCTGACAACCGGCTCAGGCTCTCCTGCTGGGGCTCTGTGCCTGGGCTCAGTGTCGGAGTTCTAGGGTATTTTGTATTCGGGTTTCGAGTTTTAGGGTTCTAGGGTATTTAGCATTTAGGGTTTGGGGTTTCGGGTTTTGGATTTTCAGGGCCTTGGGGGTTCCGGGTTTGTGTTTTCAGGGGTGGGTTTGGTGTTTAGGGATTTGGGGTTCTCAGGAAGGGCCCCGTAAACCCTAAACCCAAAAAACCCAAAAACCCTAGGGTTTCGGGTTTCAGGTTTCGGGTTTCGGGTTCCAGGCATTTTGAGGCCTTGAGATTGGAGACTGAGGCTTCTATATCCGGATCCTGCCCAGGGTTAATCCACAGCCTCGGCACCCGAACCCGAGAAGGCCGCCCAAACAGAATCCCTCAACAACTCTCGGCCCAAGTCTGTGACGCCAAACCCTCGCCATGTTCACAAGTTGCGTCCTGAGCATCTACCCTCTAGACCCTAAACTGTAAAAGCCTGGAGTCCTAAACCCCTCGACCCCTCAAACCCGAAGTCCCTCAACCCCAAGGACCCAAAACCTCAAGCCCGATGCCCAAAGGCCGCAAGTTGCCCTAAACCCTAAACCCTAAACCCTAAAGCCTCCATGCTCAAAGGCCGCCAGCTGCTGTTCCGCTCGCTGGATGGCGCCTCAGAGAGCGACATCGACGAGGGCGCCACGGAACGGTATGAGGCGCTCCGGAGTCTAGGGTTTAGGGTTTAGGGTTCAGGGTTCAGGGTTCAGGGTTTAGGGTTTAGGGTTTAGGGTTTAGGGTTTAGGGTTTAGGGTTTCAGGAGTCCGGCCTCAGTGCTTAGGAAGCGAAGCGGAAGGATCATCTCAGGTTGCAGGAACGGGCTTAAGGTTCAAGGGCTTAGAGTTTAGGGTTTAGGGTTTACTACTCCCTAAGGCTCCCTAAGTGCTTCCCTGACGCCCCATAGGTACCTTCCCCCCCCCTCCCCCATGGACCCCCGTCTTCCCTTAAGGACCCTACAACAACCTACTCTTTGCTTAACCCCAAAGGAATAACAAGTAATAATCCCTATATTGCCCGTAGGAGGATTGTTTGTGTTTTTTCGGCGTTCTTAAGCAATTAGTAACCCTAAACCCAAAACCCTAAACCCTAAACCCTATACCCTAAACCCTAAATATGATCAACCTGTTGCAGGAACGGGCTCGCCTCATCTTCCGCAGCCTCCAGCTCCTCAGCTCTGTCGGAGACGGGATTTTGGGTTTGGGGTTCAGGGTTTAGGGTTTAGGGGTTTAGGGTTTAGGGGTTCAGGGTTTAGGGTTTAGGGCGTTTAGGGGTTTAGGGGTTCAGGGTTTAGGGTTTAGGGCGTTTAGGGGTTCGGGGTGGGCATTGAGGGCTTGCTTGATGCCCGCTTGGTCCAGGATGTCGCTTGGCTTAGCTTAGTTTGTCACAGGATGCAGGAAGGGAGCAATCCTAACACTCCCCAAACCCATTCCAAGCCAACACCCCCCCTATGTTAGGCCCTAATTAAACTCCACACCCTAAACCCTAAACTCCACACCCTAATCCCTAAACCCTAAAACCCTAAAACACCCTCCCCCCAGCAAGGTTGCCTCTGCTGCATGACCGCACCCTTCAACCTTTGGAAGTGCGTGCTCGGCTTACGACTCCAGGATAGGGTTTCCGGTTTCGGGTTTCGGGTTTAGGGTTTGGGGTTTAGGGTTTAGGGTTCGAGAATTTAGGGTTCATGGTTTCGGGGTTTAGGGGTGTTTGGGGCTTAGGGCCGCAGGTTTTTGGGGGGCAAACGGTCCTGAACCCCCTAAAACCCTGTTCCCTGTGTCCTTTTGGGCAAGAGGGTCGCCGGTCTTTGAAGGGTGCTTAGAGCTTTTTGGTGTCTTCAGGGCTGAGGGTTTTGGGGTCCGGCCTGGCAGTGTGAGTCCCTTAGAATGTTGGAGGGATGGTTGAAAGCGTAGACCCGACCACGCGCACACGATACCCTAAATCCTAAACCGTGGTCCCTAGTGTCCTTTTCGGGCACCGCCCCTCTCCCCCCCCCCCTCCCCTTTCAGAACTCAGGCAGTTGAACAAGGGTTTAGGGCGCGCGTCATGCCTGACTCAACCTTGATACGGCACATAACCCTGCACCCTGAACTCGAAACCTTCAACCCTGAACCCTGAACCCTACACCCTGACCCTTGAGCCCAGGGTCTCTCAGCAATCATTGCCAAAACCCCAAACCTTGAACCCCAAACCCTAAACCCTAAACCCTAAACCCTAAACCCTAAACCCTAAACCCTAAACCCTAAACCCTAAACCCTAAACCCTAAACCCTAAACCCTAAACCCTAAACCCTAAACCCTACACACTGAACCCTGAAGGGCTTAGGGCGCTGAGGTGTCGGCGGCCCACACGCTGACGACTCAGGCCGAAGCTGGGGTCCAGACCTATTAGGGTTTAGGGTTCAGGGTTCAGGGTTTAGGGTTTAGGGTTTAGGGTTCAGGGTTCAGAGTTTAGGGTTTAGGGATCTGCGATTTGGGGTTTCGGGTGTGGGGTTTGGGGGTTTAGGGTTTTGGGGTTTGGGGGTTGATTTGGGTTTTGGGATTTGGGGTGTATTTGGGTTTTGGGATTTTGGTATGTTTTGGGGCTTAGGGTTTTGGGACCTTGGGGTTCAGGGTCTCAGGTTTAGGGTTTGGGGTTTCGGGGCTAGGCTGGGCCAAGTTAGCGCCTTACACCCTAAGGCCCGAGACAGCCAAGATGAACCCTGAAAAGGCTGGCAGCGACTGCCCCCCACCGACGCGCACGGCGTGGTGGAGGCTCCCGGGCGTTTAGTTGGAGTGGGGGGGTTCGGGGGTTCGGGTTAGGAGGGGTTAGGGTTTCGGGTTTAGGGTTTCGGGTTAGGGTTTAAGGTTTAGGGTGTAGGGGTTAGGGATGGAGGGTCTTCAGGGCTTTGGGGCTTGCTGTTGGGGGCTTGATTACGGGTCGGGTGGTTTCGGGGTTTGGGGCGCTTCGGACACATGCTTCCCAGTGTGTAGCTCCGTGTTCAGGCCATGCATATGATGTCAGGGGTTTGGGGCCAATAGGCTCATAGGGTTGATACAGGGCTTTGCGTTTAGGGCTTACCCTAAACCCTCAGCCCTAAACCCTAAACCCTAAACCCTAAACCCTGAACGTTTGTCAGGCGAATGTCAGATTCTCGGACGATGACATCCAGCCGGGGCCCCAAGGGTTCCAGGACGCCCACCCCGCTAAACCCACTGGCCCTTAGGGTTTAGAGGTTAGGGTTTCGGGTCTAGGGTCTAGGGATTGACGATCATGTTCGAGCCCTTCACGTAGCCGTCCTCAGGGACCCTCCTCCTTAAAAGCCTGTAAACCTTCAAAGGCCGTTTAGGGTTAGGGTTTCGGGTTTCGGGTTTCGGGTTTAGGGTTTAGGGTTTAGGGTTTAGGGTTTAGGGTTTAGGGTTTAGGGTTTAGGGTTTAGGGTTTAGGGTTTAGGGTTTAGGGTTTAGGGTTTAGGGTTTGGAAAGGAGTGGTTGCTTGCGCTGCTCTCAGGCTGCTGGACCGACTGCAAGGACAGGTTGCCGTGGAGGCCGGGTGTACGATCTCTCAAGGGGCTCAAGGAGGGACCTTAGGGCCTTATATAGTCCCTAAACACTAATTATCACCTAAATAACCCCTAAGGACCTTAGGGGTTATGTAGGGGATAATTAGTTATTTAGGGACTGTATAAGGTATAGAAAGGGAAATAAGATTCAGGGCCCCTGTACTGAGATGAAGGGGGCGTGTCGGGGTGTGGCTGCAGGGCGTCGGAACCCTGGAAACCTTAAACCCTAACAGGGATGCTGACATTAGCGCGCTGTTTCGAGTTCTGGGTGCCTGGGATCAGGCTTCGTGGTCCTAAGGGGCTAATTAAGGAGGTCCAGGGCCAAAGCCCTAAACCTAAACCCCAACTACAAACCCCAAATGACCTCTAAGCCCTAAATCCCCAAAACCCTAGCTCCAGAGCCCACCCTAATACCCTAAACGCCTAAGAGCCGAGAATCCCTACAAAACCCCAAACCTAGGTCTGCAGCGTTCGGCGGGTGCTCGGTATGCTTCATGTGCTGGGGGTCCTACGGGAGACTAGAAGGTTCGGGGGGCTTCTGTGGCCTGTGGACTTTTGTGTCTTCTTTTTTTCTGCATTCTGATCCCCTTTGGGGGGGCGCGGGGCGGGGGCCTAGAGTTTAGGATTCATGGTTTAGGGCTTAGGGTCTTTGTTCTAGAGTGTTTTTTTCTATGTCCTTATTGCGCCGTTTCTGGGCAGAATTCTGAAGTACGGCCGGTCTTGATGGTTGTAGTAGATTGGCGTTGCTGCGCGAGTTGTTTGCCATGACCTACATCCGCTACGTGAAGGACCATGACGATGACAAGAAAAGGGCAAGCAGTTGGGAGAAGAGGTTCTCGATCGCAAAAAGTTTAACCACTTCTGCGGTGACCGCTTGGTTGCCCTTAAGGCAACAAACGAGAATGTCGCAATGATGGACGGAAGGCTTTCATCGCCACTTTTGACTTCAATCGGTGGCATCCCTTCTCCGGATAGGGAAAGCCAGACAAGGAGTGTTGTATAGAGCCAGTGAAGGAGTCGGCAATGCGAGTCGGCAAGCGGAGCTTTGAACTGAATGAAAGCCCCAAGCTTTCTGGCATGATAGGGGGTTCTGTCAATACAGCCCCGAACCCCAAACCCTAACGCCTAAACCCGGAGTCACAATGAGGTTCTGCATCTTGGGCATCAAAAGCTTGAGCCAGTTGGCTTGATAGCTTCAATTTAGAACCCTAAACCCTAAACCCTAAACTTGTGGTTGCTAGGCCTTGACGGCTCTCGCACAAACACCAGGTGCGCGTCGCTGAGACCGGAGACTCCGCTCGGCCCTCAGACTTGCCGAGGAGGGCGGATGTTGGCCAACGTCGACGCGCAAGATCGTGAAAGAATGGGTTGAAGCAACCCGAAACCCTAAACCCTAAACCCTAAACCTTGTTCTCAGATTCTCGGGCTTATCAACGCTTCTCGAGATTACGGTTTTCTAGCTTGTGCGGATGGGCCAAAGCGTGCAGAGTTGACTGTCTGGGGCTTGGGGCCAACTTCGAATCCTCAACCCCCCCCCAAGCCTCCGCTCAAAACCCCTATAGAAACCCTAAACCCTAAACCCTAAACCCTAAACCCTAAACCCTAAACCCTAAACCCTAAACCCTAAACCCTAAACCCTAAACCCTAAACCCAAACCCTAAACCCTAAACCCTAAACCCTAAACCCTAAACCCTAAACCCTAAACCCTAAACCCTAAACCCTAAACCCTAAACCCTAAACCCTAAACCCTAAACCCTAAACCCTAACCCGAGCCCCCTTGCTCTCAACCCTTATAAACCCTAACGCTTGGGAGTTCAAGGCCCCAGCCTGCTCCTAAACCCTAAGCCCGGGACCCGTATACTGGTGCCGTATTTTAAAACCCCTAAACCCCTGAACCCTAAACCCTAAACCCTAAACCCTGAACGAAGTTTTTCAGAAGGGGCCCAGGGGCTTGCGCACCCCTGGGCCCTGTTGGAACTTTCCTAACACCTCTGGACCTCCCCCCACTTTGTAGCTGCCGTGAGTACACTTGACATTTTTTGGGGATACCATGATCCGGTGTACACTTTTGGGGGGGGGGGGGGCTTTATGAACTCGGAAAGCTAAGCCCTAAACCCTAAACCCTAAACACTAAGCCCTAAACCCTAAACCCTAAACCCTAAACACTAAGCCCTAAACCCTAAACCCTAAACCCTAAACCCTAAACCCTAAACCGGCTGGCACGGGGGGCCTGCCCTGCTCCCGCGAGGTTGACAGTGGCACGGCGCTTCAACGAGCTGCAGCAACTCTTAGGCTTTCCGTGTTCGGGATTAGGGTTTAGGGTTTAGGGTTTAGGGTTTAGGGTTTAGGGTTTAGGGTTTAGGGTTTAGGGTTTAGGGTTTAGGGCTTGAAGTTGAGGGCTTAGGGGTTAAACGCTGGTAAGTGTGGGAAGTATCACGTCCTTTTGCCCCCGCTTCACATGTCGCATGCTCAAAAGCGTGCCAGGGCCACAAACACACCGTTGCATGGCTGAAAAGAGTGTTTCGCCGTCATGTACACGCTTCGAAAAGCAAAGAAGCGCGAAAACTTGTATCGTTTTACGCGGTCAACATCTGGATTTTTTGGCTGCCTCAACATGCGTATTGGATGTCGGATGTGCAGGACCTAAAGTACCTAAAGCAGGCGCAAAACTCGAGATGTCTGGCGAGGCATATCTTATCTTTCACATTCCTCGGCATGGATGCAGTGGGCAACGCATGTGCCAGTCGCATGGGCGTTACCACCCTTGCGGGCATGAAGAGGTCTGAACCCGAAAGATCCGGAGACATGATGTTGGAGTTCTGCTTCTTTTTTACACGATTTCAAAGATTCATGTTTTGGACTGGAAGGTATTTATCCCTAAACCCTACACTCAAAACCCCAAGCCCATTCAGAAGGGCTCCGCGCTTAGGGCGTTCAGTCAAGCTGACTTGTGTTTCAAGCCAGGAGCTAAGGATTTGGAGTTTAAGGTTTTAGGATTACGAGTTTAATGCTTAGGTCGTTAGGGTGTAGGGTTTAGGGTTTAGGATTTAGGGTGTAGAGTTTAGGGTTTAGGGTGTAGGGTTCTTGGAGGGCGGGGGGTTCGGCAGGCAGCATCAACCCCTGCACTTCAAACCTAACTCCCAAACGACGTTTCACAATGACCTTACAAGACATACCCCACAGATAAACATGCCCCGTAATTTAGAACCCTAAGCCCGAACCTCTAACAACCCTGAAGCCCCTTGATGCCAATGTGAACCCTAAAAGCCATTTGTTCAAAGTCCCTTATACAGAAACCCTAGCCTCCCAAAAAAACATAAACAACAAAAGGAACAACAACAAACTTCAAACACCCTAGAAAAAACCCTAAACCCTAAACCCTAAACCCTAAACCCTAAAAACCCCAAAGTCCCGACGTAGAAGGCATCATTGCATGCTTGTGGGGCCAGGCCGTCGGCCCCGCCGGTGCGCGCAGCTTGGCGCTCAGCCTGGCTATCCGAAAGCTGAGGGTTTTTAGGGGGTTTAGGGTTTAGGGTTTAGGGTTTAAGGTTTAGGGTTTAGGGTTTAGGGTTTAGGTTTAGGGTTATAGGGTGGGTTTTAGGGTTTAGGGTTTAGGGTTATAGGGTTTAGGGTTTAGGGTTATAGGGTTATAGGGTTACAGGGTTTAGGGTTTAGGGTTTTAGGGTTTAGGGCTTAGGGTTTATTGCTTAGGGTTATAGGGTTTAGGGCACTCGTGGCTGCAAGGGTCAGTGGCTTTAGAATTTTGTCGGGATTTAGGGTTTGGGATTTTAGGGGTTTAGGGGGTTTCGGGTTTAGGGTTGAAGGGCTTGTGGGCGAGGAGACCCGAGTGCAGGGGTTCAGGGTTTGGGGCCGGACCTTGGTCCTCGGGGTTTAAGGAGTTAGGGTTTGGGGTTTAGGGTTTAGGGTTTCAGGTTTCAGGGTTTGGGGTCCTCGGCTTTAGGGGCTGCACAGGCTCCCAAGCACCTGGAAGGGTTGATCTGTCATCTCGGGCCGGCTCCAAAACCCTCAACCCTCAACCCTGAACCCTGAACCCTGAACCCTAAACCCTAAACCCTAAACCCTAACCCTACATGCAGCCATCCTGAGCTCCACACTCTCCCCAAACACTAAAGGCCCTCCCAACGTGTTCAGTAGGGGTTTTGGACTTAAATTCACGGATGGGTTCCCTAAACCCTAACCCCTAATCCCTAACCCCTAAGAGCCCTAAGCAGACCTAAGTTACACGCCCTAAAAACCCCAAGCCCTGAAAAACCCTCGAACCCCCGCGTAAACCCATCCTGTATCCTTCAAGTCCCTGAACCTTTCCAGGTTGCCGAGCTTCTGAGCATCTAGCTCAGGGGGCGTCTTGTTGCTTGTTTGGTTGACAGAGGGGGGGGGGGGGGGCCAGTCCCTAAACCTGTCCTGTTAGGGCTGAGGACTTGTGGAAGTGTATTGGCCAGCAGTTGAACTTTTATTTCTTGGTGCTCCCCTTGCCCAAATTAAACCCTAAACCCGCAATCCTCGACCCAAGATATATCCCCAGCAGCTCCTAACCCTAAACCCTCAACCCTCAACCCTCAACCCCCTCAACCCCCAACCCTCTCAACCCTAGACTTGGGGCGTTAGTGTGTCTGGGCGGCAGCAGAGGATGGATCACCCCAAGAGTTAACTGAGTTAACTCACCACAATCACTCGGGAGCGGGAGCACCCTTATCTTGAGGAAGGGGGCAAAGCACGAAGCTCTGAAGCTCATAAACCCTCCAAAACCCCCCCCCAAAACCCTCAAACCCCTCGTACAAAAAAAAGAACCTCAAGGCCCTCAAGCCCCTCTCAAAACCCTCTCAAAACCCTCTCAAGACCCCCCAAAACCCTCTTGAAACCTCTCAAAGCCCTCAAGTTTGCGCTTCAAAAGGTCCGGAGGGCTTTGGCGTCATTTCTGACATCGACGACACTGTGAAGGCCGAAGCTGGGGGGAAGGGGGCTTTTGGGGGTTTACAGGGTTTAGGGTTTAGGGTTTAGGGGGTTTGAGGGGATGTCTAGGGTCGTCTGTTGAAATCCTCAACGACAAAAACTATCATCGCAAGCTTTCGGAAAGAGAGAACTCAAATGAGCCTGGCGTGGCGTAAATACTATCAAACGGAAGCCCTAAAGCCACAAAGCCCTAAACCCCAACCCGACGACGCCCTAAAGTCCTAAAACCTAAAATCCTAAGCCCTAAAACTCTAGACTCCAAAGCCCTAAACCCGGATACCCTACAACCCTAAACCCTAAACCCCAAATCATGAAACCCTACGTAAAGCCTTGGCGGAGGTCACGGAGGTCTTCTATGGCATCAAGGTCGCAGCAGGGATGGGTGGGAATGAAATCCCACAGCCCGACACCAGAAGATACAGACGTTGCAGATCTGGGCGCCCTAAACCCTAAACCCCAAACCCCAAACCCGAAACCCTAAACCCTAAACCCCAAACCCTAAACCCCAACCCCAAACCCTAAACCCTAAACCCCAAACCCTAAACCCTAAACCCTAAAGTGATCTAGGGGTTCATAGGAGGCTCAGAACTTAGAGTCTAGGGCTGTAGGGGGCTCGCAGGGGTTTTAAGTTAGGCTGACGGTTCGGGCCTTTAGACCAAACAGTGTAGTTATAGTGTTCCCTTCCGGTCCCTTATAATCATACTATAATAACCCCCCAAAACCCTATTCTCATTATTCAGGCCCCTATATTTGGGGTTTTGGGGTTTTAGGTTCAGGGTTTAGGGCTTGGGGCTCATGGTTTAGGGTCTTAAGTTAGAGTCCCCTTTTAGAAACCTTCCTTTTGCATTGCAAAAATCCTTGAAGAAGGGGTCCAAGAAAGGTGACCCTACTTTACAAAGAGCCCCTTTCACATCGGGTTCACTCCTGGCTCCAGAACTGCAAGATTCACACATCTAATCCCTCAACCCTAAACCCTTGACCCCAAACCCTAAACCTTACATGTTCTGCACTGGCCCTTAGAGTGCCTCAAGCCTTTTTCAGGGGTCAGATTCCCTTATGAAGCCCCAATAAAGAATCCAACAAGCCCCAGTAAACCCTTCCTGAAGGCTCAATGCAGATACGTTTGCGGTAGTTATAGGAGGTGATAGTATACCCTAAACCCTAAACCCTAAACCCTAAACCCTAAACCCTAAACCCTAAACCCTAAACCCTAAACCCTAAACCCTAAACCCTAAACTATACTACACCACCACAAAATAGGAGCCTGTCGGTACCCTGTAAGAGCCCTGAATGCCCCTAGCTCATGAGCCCGGAAGTCAAACCTTCCGCGCGAGGCTGTGCTGCAGAACACCTTCCTGAAGACTTTTGACGCCGTGTCCGGGACTTGGGTTTAGGGTTTAGGGTTTAGGGTTTAGGGTTTAGGGTTTAGGTTTTAGGGTTTAGGGTTTAGGGTTTAGGGTTTACGGACTTGGCATGACCCGCCTTAACTGGAGCTTGGGAAGTAACAGTATAGGAACCTCAGATCACCTCTGCACCTCCAACAGAAACGGCACAAACCAAACCCCATGCCCTACGCCCTAATCCATCAGGGACCCTCAACTCCCGAATTCCCTACGCCGTGAGCCGCCCAGAAAACCCGACGCCGTACAAACCCCAAACCCCAAGCACCAAACCCTAAACCCCAAACCCCAAACCCTAAACCCCAAACCCTAAACCCTAAACCCTAAGATACAGGCCCCAGACTCTGCAGCCTAGAGCCCGTCGCCTCATCGCCCCAGCCGAGGCCAGGAATGGCCGCCCTCTACCAAGGCCTCCGTGCTTTCGTAGCCCTAAACCCTAAACCCCAAACCCTAAACCCTAAACCCTAATCCCAACCTATTAGGGCCTCGGGCTGAGGGCTCGGGATTTAGAGATGTTACAGACCCAGCCCCGAACCGTTAAATTTTGTCAGTTCCCCACTTCTGGATTGTGTTGGGGTTAGGGTTTAGGGTTTGGGGTTTGGGGTTTGGGGTTGGGGTTTGGGGTTTAGGGTTTAGCGTTTAGCGTTTAGGGTTTAGGGATTAGGGTTTGGAGTTTAGGGTTCAGGGTTTAGGACTTAGGGTTTAGAGCAATGGGAGGGTCCCTCCCATTTCTGGTTCCCTTGCCCTTGCTAGCAAGGACTCAAAAGTGGGTGATCGCAGGAAAACAGGATGGATGAGCTCGGGGAAGAGGTTTTGGAGCGATTGGTCTGGCGCCCTGAAGCCTTGAACCCAAGCCCTTCGTAAACCCTACGCCCGAAGCCCTCCTGCGCCCTCCTTAGCAGGGTTTAGAGTTTAGGGTTTAGGGTTTAGGGTTTAGGGTTCTTGGGTGTAGGGTTTAGGGTTTAGGGTTGAAGATGTGCCCTACTGGTGGCCAAGGTGTGGTGCACAGCGGATGGCCGTTCCGGCCCGAACGTCGAAGGCCTTGATGGCCGACATGTGGATAGGGCCGACAGGGCCAAGTGCAAGCAAGGCCTGTAGGGCCAACTACAAGTAGACATGCAAGCAGCAAAGCAGAAGTACAGATTGTGCTGTGGTGCAAAACAAGTGAGCCCTGCATTGAAGCCATGGACATGCTACATCGGAGGCCTGGGTCCACCCTTTCTTCATCTGATAACCCCGCTCAGCCTGTGGGCACCGTCCCACAGGTGATGAGCCCAAACGGGGTTCAAGGTGGCATTTTGGATGGCGAAGTGGCCGGCCCTGCCTATGGAGCTGTGGATACAGGTCTCATGCCCAATGGTGTGTCTCCCGGGGATCAGACTGTGGCATCTGACGGAGGACGTCGTTTGGACGCGTCAGGTGGGCAGCCTGATCTGGGGCAGACCATTGGTCATGAGCTGGTGCAGCTGGAACCTGTAAGGGGCGGACAACTCGCTGATTTGCCTCAGAACCTTCAACCGCAGCAAGGACTGCATGTGGTTCAAGCGGAGGGCGCCTTTCAGGCCCAGAGCGGTGAAGGTCAGATGAGAGGTGCAGAGTGGACGGCCGAGAGGCATGTTTTTACCAGGACTGCTGGGAGTTCTTCGCCGACTACGATGATGAGGTGGCTAACACGCATCACTGAAGTCCTGAGAACTACGACGGATGCTGCTGGCGATTTACAGGGTAGGGTTTTAGGTGGTTTAGGGTTGACCCCTGGGCAAGGTGTGCAAGGGAGTAGCCACACAACCCCCACCCACTCACCACCGAGACAACAACCCAACACGTATAGTAGCAACATGCAGCAGCAGCAGCAGCAGCCAAGGCGATCCGAAGTGTCCCCTCCTGAAGAGTTAAGGATGCCCATGTCGTGGACAGGGGAAACCAACTCGCCGGCTTTTGATCCTGCACCTCTGTTTGGAGCTGGCGAAATGCGTCAGCTTTGGGATGGGGTGAGAAGGGCACCGTTGTTGTATGGACAAGTCCCAGGTCATGCCCAGCAGCAGAGTGAAAGTACGGGATCTTCGGAGCTTCGAGCGGATGTTCGGCTGCAACTTCAGGAGGTTATGGCTTCGCAGCAGGAAGAAATTCGATGGCTGAGGGCTCAACTTCAGCAGGCTGGTCATGGAGGTGGAGTTCCTCTTCCACCAGGGTCATGGGGATGTAGTTCCCCTCCCGCAAGTTCGGCAGGCTGGTCAAGGCGATGGAGGTCCTCTTCTTCATCCTCATCAGCAAGGCGGTCATGGGGATGTAGTTCTCCTCCCGCAAATTCGGCAGGCTGGTCAAGGCGATGGAGTTCCTCTTCTACAAGGGCAGCAGCAGGCTGGTCATGGAGGTGGAGTTCCTCTTCTACCAGGACAGCAGCAAGGCGGTCATGGTGGTGGAGTTCCCCTACTACAAGTTCAGCAGTCTGGTCAAGGCCCTGGAGTCCCTCTTCTACATCCTCAACAGCAGTCTGGTCAAGGCTGTGGCGTGCCTGGCGAATCCGGTTATGTACCCCGTGGAGGTCAGCAAGAGAGGGAACGAGTTGGGGGTTCGAGCAGCCAACCACAACCGGAAAGCACTGCGGCGGAGACGTTGTTGGGCGCTTTGACGGTGGGGATGAGGCAGTTGCAGGAAGCCCAAATGAAGCAGCTGGAAAAAAGGGAGACTGGCCCTGAGGCGGTGAAGCCAGGAACCACGGTTCTCCCACCACTTGATCCACCAGGTCGCGACACGAGCCCTGTGGATATTCAAGACTGGCTGGAGGAGGTGGGAGGCATCATGGGCGACTTGAGCGATTCAAGTTCAAGCTGGTGGTCGAGAGTGAGGAGTTTGGCTGAGGAGCGATACCAGGAGTGGGTGACATCTGGCCCGATGGAGAAGTTGACTTTGGAGCCCCCTCGCTCGATTGACCTCGAGGAGGGTAAGTATGGCAGAGTCAATGTGAGAGCAGCAGGCATGGTGCTCGCCGCTCTTCCACAGGAGGTGAAGGTCGAGATGATCACCAGGAAGTCAACAGGCTCGACCTCGTGCTTGGTGTTTCGGCTCTTGACGGTATATCGTCCTGGAGGGGAGGCGGAGAAGACACTGTTGCTCCAGCAGTTGACTAGTCCTGAGCCCTCTACGAATGCGGCGCAGGCAGTGAAGAGCCTTAGGAGGTGGAGCCGCTGGCTGAGCCGCGCGAGGGACTTGACAGTGACGGTCCCGGACCCGGTCCTGATGGTGAAGGGGCTCAACGGTGTCGTGGCGAAGGTGTTGGGGGATCACCAAGATGTGTGGCTTAGGAGTTCGTTGATGAGAGCCAAGCTGGGCTTGGATGCAAACCCAACCTTGGCGTCTACACTGGACTACCATCGGCACCTTCAAGCAGAGATGGAGTTGTTGGCAACTTCGTCGGTGAGCACAAGCCCAAGTCCTAAGGTCAAGAGCGTGGAGACCCCGAGCACTCCTTCCTCTTCGTCAACTGCCGTCAAGACAAAGGCCACGGCAAAGTCACCCTTGTGCAAGCTGTTTGCGAAGGTGGACGAGGGCTGCAAGTATGGGGCCGGTTGCCGGTTTGTGCATGAGTGGGGTAGTGTCGCCAAGAAGGATCGTTGCCATCTTTGCAGTGGAAAAGGGCATTTCTCCAAGCAGTGTCCCACGAAGGTGGAACCGAAAGTGAAGGCTTCGCCGAAGGGGACGAAGGGAAAAGGAAGGGGCATTGGAGAAGATGGCGGTGATGAAAAGGTGGCCAAGGCGACAGTGGTGGAACCAGAGCCGCACCCAAGTCCTGCATCGTCTTCTCCTACAAGTCCCAAGAACGACTCCC
This sequence comes from Symbiodinium natans, assembly GCA_905221605.1. NCBI lineage: Eukaryota > Dinophyceae > Suessiales > Symbiodiniaceae > Symbiodinium > Symbiodinium natans. Next base: position 20,386 of record CAJNDS010002213.1, on the reverse strand, counting down.
TGGCCAAGGATGGTGAGCCTCAGCAACAGGATCTTCGTGAAATGCTTGGGGAAGCTACCCAGGCAATAAGGTCACTGCTGGCAAGCGGTGCTTCTTCCTCGACCGCTTCGTCTTCTACCTCAGCAGCAGTGGAAACTTTGCAGCGACAGCTTGATGAAATCCGCCTGAAGGTGATGAGACTCGAAAAGGAGCCCGCCTCTGGTGGAACCTTTGCCTTACTGGACAGCGGGGCAACTAATATCCTTCGTGAGGCCAGGTCGCCCACCGAGCTGCAAGGTGCTAAGCCAACTCAGGTGGTTCTGGCTGGAGACACGAAACGAGAGCTTCACCAGACCGAAGAAGGTACCATCATCGCCCAAGGAGCTGGACCTGAGCGAGTGCAAACCATAATTCCCATGGGTGCTCTCGTGGATAGCGGCTACAAGGTGGTGTGGACAAAAGGAAAGCTGAGTGTGAGCCATCCGGAATATGGTCGTTTGAGGACGAGGGTGACTTCGGGTTGTCCGGAAGTTGCAAACGAGGAGGCAATGAAGATTGTGGATCGCTTGGAGGGGAGAAAAAGAAAGGAGCTTAGCGGCAAGCTGTCTGTGCTGAAGGCGAAAATTGATTCGCTGGCAGATGTGGAAGCGAGACCATGGACGGCGTGGGCCAGATGCTTCGTGGATGAGCCGAAGGTTGGCCATTTGGTGCAGATGGTGACCACTCTTTGAGAACCTGGCGGAAGCGATGGTGGAAAAGTTGGTTCCGATGGAAGGTGAGATTCCGAAGGATGACAAGGATGGTTGGCAGCTGCTGAAGCAATTGCCTTTGTCAAGGTCGAAGCGAAAGGCCTTGATGAGATCGGCATCGTGGATGGTGAGGGTATGTCCAGCGGCGAAAGGAAAAAATCCTGAGGGCGCGCTGTTGGAAGAGTTAAGGCACCAGCATGAGATCTTGGACCTGGAGGCGGAGCTGCTCAATGATGTGGATGGGGCTGCAGTGAGAGTCTTGTTCTGGGCAGCGGCTACAGGGAGGGTGAAGTGCTGGTGGTGGAAATTCGAGAACAAGGAAGGGACAAAGAGCCAAAGGGAGGCACAGGTAGCAATGAGCTTCCTGATGTATGTCGTCTCGAAGTTCGCAACCCCCTTGTCCGAGCAGGTGGGCTATGTGGCAGAAGGTGAGAACGCATGGAGTGATGGAGAACGAGATCTTTGGAGAAGATTTCAGGAAGTCACAGACATGGCGTTGGAACCGGTGAAGCTAGGAGCCGAAACGAAAACCCTTGTGACCAACTACGATGTGATGGTGGCCGACGACCAGGATAAGGGTCAGTTTGCAAGCAGTGCTGATTTGTGGAAAAGGGTGGTGGATGCTGTTGCTCTTCGTGCTGTGATGGGACCGAGAGTGAGGGCAATGTCAGCCAAACAACGGGCTGAGTGGAGAACTCACCTCCTACATGACCACATGCACCCCGTTTCGACGGGATTGTACCGTCTGTACACAGGCGGCAGCTTTGGGTCGACCTCACCGAACAAGCAAGTTCCCGCAATGTGCGTTGGCAGTGGACACAGCAGGTCCTTTCCGGCATTTGGGCAGAGATATCAATGGTAAGTCGTACCGATATCTGCTTGTGGGGGCTTACAGGGCCCCGAGAGTCTTCCTACCAGCTGCTGGAAAACCACAAAAGGAGGTGGAGCAAGAGAAGGAGGAAGGTCCTGAAGTACCACAAGGTGAACCAAATGAGGAGGAAGCACTCCCGCCTGGAGACGATCCAATGGAAGTGGATGACACTGCCAAGAGTGATGAGGATGAGCTTGTCGAATATGAACCGTCCCTTTCGAACCCAAGCGATGTGGAGGAGGAGATTGCGGTGAAGGCAGTGAAAGAGCAAGCTCGATCAAATGGTGAAGCCAAGGAGGAGAAGGTGGAGAAGCCCCTGTCGAGCCTGGATAAGGAGATCAGCATGATAAAGGGGGCCCTTGAATATGAGACCATCTACCTCGTTCGACCTCAGCACTCGAGAAAATCCGCTGAGACCTTGAGGTCGATTCAAGAGATGAGGATGGAGGTAGTAAGTGAAGGACTTCCGCTACATCGTCTTCACAGTGACAGAGCAAGGGAGTTTTCCACAGACTCCTTGAAAACTTGGTGTGCCGACCACGATATCGTCCACACTCGTACCTCGGGGGCAGAACCAGCAGCCAACTCGAGTGCAGAAGTCGGGGTTAAGTGGGCGAAAAGGGCGGCGAGAACATTGTTGTCTTCGGCAAGGGCGGCACCTGAGGAATGGCCAATGGCGGTCGCCCACGCTGCAGCAAAAAGGAAGCAACGACTTCTTCGACCAGGAGATCCACATCTCCCTGCGTTTGGGCAGGAAGTATGGTTTCGTGCGAAGACCTATGTGGGGGCAAAAGAAAGCGCGGCGCTTAAAGATGAGAACAAGGATGTCCCGCCAAGGTGGAGGAGAGGTTACTATCGTGGTCCGGCAGGTGATGTACCAAATGGACACTTGGTGATGAGATCCGATGGGGGCCTTCTGATTGCAAAGGGCATTCGAGCAGGGCTTGTGGATCCGACAACGATAGAGCCGGCACTTCTTCCTGAGCTTCGTGCTGAAGTACCGGAGTTTATCCCACCGACGAGAAGAGCGAGGAAGAAAACAACTTTGGGGGAAAAGGAGCAAAAGGAAGATGAACCTCTTCAAGGCTTATCTCCACCCGAAAGGTACGCCAAGGAGATTCTGGATAAGAATGTTCCGGTCACAAGAGATGAAGTGGAAATGCTTTCTGCTCTACTACCCCAACAAGATCTTCCTCGAGATGTCCTTCCTTTGCCAGACGAGGAGATGTGATCTCCCAAGTCATGGGGCGCCGGAGCCTACATACATGGTGGGGTGGCTGGTGTGAGACGATCGACTACCTTGTTCCCGTACTCCACGAAGGTCCTCACGAAGTTCGTCAAGGAGGCCGATCCTACCCACAAGTTCAATGCGGTGGCCTTGTTCAGGAACTGTCGGGTACGTTTGCACAAGGACTCGCACAACTCCAGGGATGAACCCTCGATGTTGGTCCCAGTAACATCGTTTGAGGGAGGTGAGCTATGGGTCGAGGGCGAGCCTGAGGAGGGGATGGAGAGCTATGTGCACAAGGAGGGCAACGAGGTGATGAATGGCTTTCTTCTCCACCCTGCCAATGGATTGGTGAAGTTCGACTCAAGAAGGAGGCACATGGTGCTTCCATGGAAGGGAGAGAGGATTGTGATTGCTGCCTACAACATAAGAAGCGAGGAAAGGCTGAAGGAGGCAGATGTTACCCTGCTCGCTGCTGCTGGCTTCAACGTGTGCAATGAGAACCGGAGCAACGTTGATGTAGAGGGCAACGATGAGGCAAGGGCAGTGGTGCCAGAGATCTCCAAGATGATGAGGGTGTTCGAAGAGATTCCTGAGGAGGAGCTACCGAAAATCAAGAAGGCCGCTCCAGAGAACATCTACACTGAGAACGTGGAGGAAATCTTGAAGGGTTTGAATGACGATTTGAAGGTGGTCCACACGGTTCGTCAAAGCGAGGTCATCAACCACCTGGACTGCTGGAAGAAGTCGATGGAGAAAGAGATCCAAGCGTTGGAGCAGTCAGGAGCGATTCGTCGACTTCGTGGAAAGGAAGCAGCTGCAGTGATGAGAGGGGGCGAAAGGACGATGGTGCATGGCAAATGCGTGTACACTGTCAAACCTCCGGATCATCAAGGGCAAGGCTACAAAAGGAAAACCCGAATCGTGGCATGTGGGAATCAAGTCGAATCGTCACACCTGGACCAGTCGGAGCTTTACTCTGCAGGTGCTACATCAGACCTTGTCAGGATAGTCCTGGGCGAAGCAGGGGCAAACTCCTGGGATGCAGCAGTGGATGATGTGAAGTCGGCGTTTCTGTCGGCACCGATTCCTGACAGCCCGTCAGGAAAACCACGTTTCCTAGGTAGGATAAGGGGGACCCTTAACAGGGAACCCCTTCTTAACCCTCTTCTGGCTTTCTTTAACAGGGACCTTACTCAGAGGGTCTATATCCCCAAGGGTCCCCCTAATCCTATCCCCTAACGTTATGCCCTCAAGCCTCCTCGTGTCCTTCAGTTGGCAGGCCTGGTGGAGGAGCAGGAAGCATGGGAGGTGGATACCGCGCTGTACGGATTTCGGCAGAGTCCGAAGTGGTGGAGTGACTTTAGGAATGCCAAGGCCAAGCATGCTGAGTTTGATGCAATTTGTGATGGGAAGAGGGTTCGAGCAGAGCTGAAGGTGTGCAAGACCGACCCGAATCTTTTCAAGATCGTTACCAAAGCGACCTCCAGTTCTACCATCACGAATCCCAAGGCGACTTCCAGTTCTACCATCACGAATCCCGAGGCGACTTCCAGTTCTACCATCACGAATCCCAAGGCGACTTCCAGTTCTACCATCACGAATCCCGAGGCGACTTCCAGTTCTACCATCACGAATCCCGAGGCGACTTCCAGTTCTACCAACACGAATCCCGAAGGTCTTCCGAAAGTCCGTGTCCTTGGTGCTTCTGGGTCCACTATGAGTCCTGAAGGCTTATGCCACTACGAGTCCGAGGAGGGGTCCACCATCTTAGGGTACGTGCTGTTCTATGTGGACGACATGCTGTGTGTGGGTGAGACTCAGACTGTATCGGGCTTTTACGAGTGGCTAAGAAGCGAATGGGACACCAGCGGTGTGCAGTGGATCACAAAGAACAATATGGTGAGGTTTCTGGGCATGGAGTTGACAAGGGTCGACACTGGCTATGTGATGAGCCAGCAAGGGTACCTAGATGAGATCATTCGTGCTCATGAATGCGGTGGCCATGGTGTGATTCCCGCTGGAAAGGACCTGCTGGTGGTGGGGACAAACTTTCCGGATCCACAGCACTTGGACACCAAGGAGATCAAAGAAGCGCAGCAGAGGTGCGGCGAGCTGTTGTGGACAGTGCAGAAGACGAGGCCCGATGCTTCCTTTGCAGTGACGATCTTGGCATCGTTAACCACTCGGGATCCAACCAGGGCCAATGTCATCGCGAAAAAGATCTTGAATTACTTCAACTCGACGAAGGAGTGTTCGATGATGACAGGTGAGATCGAGTGCCCAGGAGGGGAAAAAACACTAACCCTCTTTACAGACGCATCCTTTGCTCCGGAGGGCGAAAGATCGCATGGTGGGGCATTGGTGGTGTGGAGAGGCACTGCAATTACCTGGCGGTCGTGGAGGCAGGGAATGACAACTTTGAGTTCGGCGGAGAGTGAAGTTCTCTCAATAACCGAAGGAGTGCAGCTCATGCTAGCTGTTCGGGCAACGTTGATGGACATGGGCCTTGGACCAGTTCAGTGCCAAGTGATGGTCGACTCGACAGCGGCCATTGCGATTCTCCAAGGGGATGGAGGTTCGTGGCGAACTCGCCATTTGAAGCTGAGGTACCATTGGTTGAGGGAGCTGGTGCAACGAGATCAAGTTCGCCTCATCCATTGCCCAGGGGACTGGCAGTTGGCAGATGTCTTGACAAAGCAGGTACCTTCAGTTCGCCTACGACACATGATGCGTTTGTGGGGAATGAGGGGCACTGGGCTAGACATGGGGCCAAGAGTAAGGATGCTACAGCCAGAACCTGAAGGTGAAGACCTTGAGCCGCCGTTGGAAGAATGGTTGGAGAATCCAGAGCACGACGAGTTGCAGGCTATGATCGGTTCGGATGTGGAGCCACTTTTTGAACCGAGGGGAACGGATTCTTCGGAGTCTTTGGGTCCGAATCACGACAACGCCTACTATGACAGGGTGGCTCGACGCTACTTTGACGAGTACTATGCCGAATGGGTTTCTTCACCGGAGCCATCGCCGAGACAGCAAGTGAACCAAGGAGAGCTGCAGCAGCCAGCAACATACCAGCATGAGACAACACAGCAAACAACAGGACCCTCGTACACCTTGACTTGGGGTCTTAGGTTGGGTTGGTTGGTGAGTCTTTTCTGCTGTGTTAAGGGAGAGGGCGACAATCTTGCACTGGGTTTGGAGCGCTATGACTTGGAAAGGTTGCAAGCTGGTTTGGAGGTTGCAGCACCCTGGGACTTGTATATTGCAGTGATGATAGTGGCGATAGTGGCGATTCTGGTTTGGGAATGTGTAAGAGGCTGTGGAAGGGAAGTGAAAGACCTTGTGGCAATCAGAGCTATGAGGTTACCACCAAGGGCGTCGCATCCGTTGAATAGGGCGGAGCTGAGGAGACTGCAGGCACTGTTGAAGCGAGATATGATGTTGTTGAGTGAGCTGGAGAGAAGGGAGATGTTGGAGCTGGGTGCAAGGTTCCAGCAAAGTGATGGTGGAGGCTCTTCAACAAACGCTCAAGTGCAAGATCAAGGCGGAGCGGCTTCGTTTTCTGTCGATGGGTTGGTGGTTTCTGCCGGGAAGGTAGAAGCTTCAGTCCAAACAGATCCCTATGTCCCTTCGGCGACGCGGTTGCAGCCTTCCCAGGAATCAGTTCGCATCCGTGTGATCGAGACGGCTTACAACGGGCCGTACTACATGTCAAGCAGTGGGTCGACAGTTCATACAACACCTGACTGTTGGGGATTGAGAAACGTGCAAACTCCATTGTCGAGGACGCTCTGCCAGGTGTGTGAACGAAGGGCCCGTGAAAGTGCAATGGGAGCAAGCTGAGCTCGGATCAGCGTTTATCAAGAAGGCAAGCTGGGCCGAAACCAGCTTTTATAAGGAATTCACCTTGGTGCAATCAGTTTTTGGGGCGAATGTATAGGAACCTGGTGATCTTCTCCTAACGGAGAGATCAAGGAGGGGTGAAGATGTGCCCTACTGGTGGCCAAGGTGTGGTGCACAGCGGATGGCCGTTCCGGCCCGAACGTCGAAGGCCTTGATGGCCGACATGTGGATAGGGCCGACAGGGCCAAGTGCAAGCAAGGCCTGTAGGGCCAACTACAAGTAGACATGCAAGCAGCAAAGCAGAAGTACAGATTGTGCTGTGGTGCAAAACAAGTGAGCCCTGCATTGAAGCCATGGACATGCTACATCGGAGGCCTGGGTCCACCCTTTCTTCATCTGATAACCCCGCTCAGCCTGTGGGCACCGTCCCACAAGGGTTTAGGGTTCTTGGAATCTGCATCTTTGCGGATGGTGGAGTGAGATGAGAATCTTGTTAGGGCTTAGGTCTTAGGGGTGCCTCTGACCAGCTTCGGCCCAAAACCCTACATGCTGAACCCTGAACTCTACGGCTCTGAGGTTCAGGGTTGAGGGTTGAGGGCTGAAGGCTCGGGGTTGAGGGTTGAGGGCTAAACCTTAAACCTTAAACCCTAAACCCTAAACCCTAAACCCTAAACCCTAAACCCTAAACCCTAAACCCTAAACCTTAAACCTTAAACCTTAAACCCTAAACCCTAAACCCTAAACCCTAAACCCTAAACCCTAAACCCCAACATGAGCCCAGACGCCAGCCTTGCTGTAGGTTGGGCGAAGCGGGGGTCCAGCTTCCACTATGTTTCCAAAAGCCTGGCTCTGAATGCTCAGGTTTAGGGCTTAGGGTTTAGGGTTTAGGGTTGAGGGTTTAAGGCTTAGGGCTTAGGGTTTAGGGTTGAGGGTTTAGGGCCTAGGGTTCAGGGTTTTTAGGGTTTTGGGTTTTTTAGGGTTTAGGGTTAGGGGCCCAAATCCTAAACCCAATGCCAAGGCCCACTGAAGCACCGTGGAAGGGCTTCGGGTTGGAGGTTTCGTCGGCGTCAAGGTCTCGCATGCGTGTTCGGCGCGAAGCAGTGCAAGGTTTGCCCTCTACTAGGACCCAGAGTAGGCCCTCATGCCCTTTTGGGTTCCCTCAGAACCCCCTTTAAAACCAAAAAAGGGCACCCTTTTTTATTCCTAGGTTACTCCTGGGTACTTGAAGCCTTAAAGGTCCAAGGTCCTAAACCCCTTTAAAACAAAAAAGTGCACCCTTTTTTTTGCTGCACTGTGTGTCTGAGGCCGCGACCTGTCGACAAGTAACAATGAGTAGCCGCTTCAGGCTGCTTGTGAATCCAGACAAAAAAAGGAAACTAATACGGCGGGATACCGTCAAAACCATCGAATTGTTCAAAACAAAAAAGGGCACCCTTTTCATTCCTAGGCTACTCCTGGGTCTCGTCTATCCTACACCCTTGTGCAGCTCCGCCGACCCCGAGACTCAATCGAAGCATTCTTCCTGCAGTCATTTCCCGAAACTTGCCTAACCACCACGTACCCTACACCCTTAACCCTAAACCCTAAGCCCTAAAAACCCTGAACTCTTAACCCCAAAATCACCTCCGGGGGCACAGGGGTGGAGACAACCGATTTAGCCCCTTGACGGAATCCCTTACACCCTTAAACCCCAAACCACCAAGTCCTAAACCCAGGGGCAAACCGATCAGGACGGAGTATGGGGGCGGATGGCACACAGCCTTCGGCAAAGGCCGTCGAACCCCCCTAGCCTTCGTCGAAACCCTTGGCCTTCGTCGAACCCCTCCCGGCCCTTGTGGCCTTCGTCGAACCTCCGGCGTTCATTTAGCCTTCGTCGAACCCTCGCGCTTTTTTTCGGGCTTTGTCTTGGCCTTTTGTATCGGCCTTCGTCGAACCCCCTCCCCCGTCGTCGAACCTCCCGGCCTTCGTCGAACCTTCGCCCGGCCCCCCGGCCTTCGTCGAACTTCGTCTCGGCCCGTTGGTATCCCGAGTCTTCGTCGAAGTTCCCCGGCCATCCTGCTCTTCGGCCATCCTGATGTGTTTTCCCCTTATAAACCCTAAACCCTAACCTTTCAGCCCTTGTGGCCCCACAGCCACGCAAACCCTCTTCGAGCCCCGAGGTCCCCAAAACCACCTTAAGCCTTAGGCCTTACACCCCGAAACCCCAAACCCACCTTAAACCCTTAAGCCCTTGACCCACCCCTATCCCCTCCCTTTGCAGTCACCTTTAGCCTTTTTGGGGTTCAGGGTTCAGGGTTTAAGGTATAGAATCCGAATTTAGGTTAGCCTTTAGTTCCCCTGGCGCACCAAGGCCCTCCTGAATTGCACGGACCCTTGTCCGACTTCCTGCAGAAGAAGGCCAGAAAGAGAACACAGATGCACCAAAAAAAGAAGAACATGTCACCGAATAGCAGTGATAATGAATATGTGTATATATCTCTACATATATACATATGTACACGCATGTGTGTGTGTATATATATATATATATATCTAACCCATGAAGATGTGAACAGCAACAGCTACAAAAACTGATGCATGGTGGCTTGTCGCTGCTTGTCGTGGGGGCAGCTTGCGTTTGTTCTTGCAGGGGGGGAGAGCACACTTGCATGGCTCAGGGCTCTAGCTCTCTAGGGCATTTTGAGCTGTGGATTTTAACCTAATTACCCTGAACCCCACATGCCCCCAAAAGCCACTGAAGCCCTCGGCACTTGCATTATGTGGGGAGCTTCAGAGATTGATGGCAAACCCTGCACGTTAGGTTGCTTGATCCAGGTTTGGGTTTAGGGTTTAGGGTTTCGGGTTTAGGGTTCAGGGATACACCCTAAGCAACCCAAGCAAGATGATTAAAGTCCACGCGCAGCCCAAACCTGCAAGCCTAGACCTCAAACACCGTCACATCAGGGCTTCCCCGTCTCTTCGATTCACCTTTGCCCCTTGCTGGGGCGCGACCGCGCGAATTTCAAGCTGCGCCAGGCGGGAAGATGGTCGGGATAGGTCTTTTCTCATTGGGCTGAAGAGGGTTTAGGGTTCAGGGTTTAGGGTTTGGGGTTTAGGGTTTAGGGGGTTCAGGGTTGGGGCTTTTTCAGAAGGTCTCAAAGGCCCACCTAGCATGTCATGTGGGTTGTATCCTCTTGGTGTTCAAGACTTTCGAGGGGGGGCGGGGGGGGGCAGATGGGGCTCGTTTTCTGGGTACCGAGCTTGAAGATTCCCTCAACCCCAAGCCCTCAACCCCCCCTATGTCCTAAACCCTGAACCCCAAACCCCAGACCCTAAACCCCTTAACCTTACACCCCAAATCCTAAACCCTAAACCCTAAACCCTAAACCCTATGATCGACCACACTGGTCTTCTTTTGGGGAAGCAGAGTCCAGTGGCCTACCGTCGACCGGGCCCTACCTTCGTCCTTGCGGGCCGTAGCTGCGTCCGGTCCTTCAGGGGCTCCATCGGCCCTGCTTCGACACCGCCCTTTACCGGGTTTAGGGTTTAGGGTTTAGGGTTTAGGGTTTAGGGTTTAGGGTTTAGGGTTTAGGGTTTAGGGGTTAGGGTTTAGGGTTTAGGGTTTAGGGTTTAGGGTTTAGGGTTTAGGGTTTAGGTTCGACACCGCCCTTTACCTCGTCTTCTTTTGGGGAAGCAGAGTCCAGGCCTTACCTTCGCCCCCAATGGGACCTACTTTCGACAGCGGCTACATGTCCTCCGAGCCATTCTACGAAGGGTAGTTCTGGATGGGCCAACGAAGATTTGCAAACCGTAGAGGCCCTCGGCAATAATCCTAAACCCTATAACCCTAAACCCCTTAAACCTAAACAATAATCCTCTAAACCCTAAACCCTGAACCCTGAACCCTGAACCCTGAACCCTGAACCCTAAACCCTAAACCCTGAACCCTAAACCCTAAACCCTGAACCCTAACCCGCTGACTTTGCGACCTGGGGTTCACGCCAGGCAGGCCGTTTACATTCGGGGGCTTAGGTTTGGGTTCAGGGCTTTCGGGTTTTAGGGGTTTCTGTTCGTTAGGGCTTTAGGGCCTCTTATCTTCAGACCTTTTCCTACTTGGGCTCCTCAGCGTCTTTCGGGCTTGGGTTTAGGGCCTTCCGGGATGTGCACCCTAAACCCGAAACCCTGGACGCTAAACCCTGAACCCTAAACCCTTAAGCCTTAACCCTTAACCCTTACCCCTTAACCCTTAAACCCTTAAACCCTTAAACCCTTAAACCCTTAAACCCTAAACCTTAAACCCTAAACCCTAAACCCTAAACCCTAAACCCTAAACCCCAAACCCTAAACCCTAAACCCTAAACCCTAAGCCCTAAGCCCTAAACCCTAAACCCTAAACCCTGCCCTAAAACGCTCATGGGTTCGCATAGGGGCCCCCGAAGCACTCTGCCCTGTGAGGTGACAAGCTTGCTCGCCCAGTTTCCCAAGAGGCAGTCCCTTGGATTGGCTTAAGGGTTCCTAGGGTCTCGGGTCTAGGGTCTAGGGTCTAGGGTTTAGGGTTTAGGGTTTAGGGCGTTTCGAAGCTCAACCCAAAACTCAAGGGTTCAGGGTTTAGGGTTTAGGCGGTCTTGGGGTGGGCATGTCTGCATACTACGGCCTTCAGCTGACCAACGCTACACCCTAAACCCTAAAGCTCTGTAAACTCCCCAAAACCCTAAAGCCCTAAACCCCTAAGCCCAAACCCTCCACCCTAAACCCTAAAGCCCTAAATTCCTGTAAACCCCCAAACCCCAAACCCTTCACCCTAAAACCCTAAGCCCCCTAAACCCTACACCCCCACACCCTCCCCCACCAACCCCTAAAGCCCTTCCAAAGAGCACCAAGGTTCATTTTGGTCGGCGATTCTGGGGAGCGAGATGCTGAGGCCGCATCAAGGAAGCTTGGGTTTGGGGTTTTTTCGGGTCTAGGGTTTAGGGTTTCAGGGTTTTAGGGAATTAGGGTTTTAGGGTTTTAGGGTTTTCGGGTTTTAGGGTTTTAGGGTTTTAGGGTTTCGGGCTTTAGGGCTTTGGGTTCCGGGTTTAAGGCGGTTAGGGCGGTTAGGGTGTTTAGTGCTCAGGGTTTCAGCGTTCAGGGGTGTTGAGGGGCGTTGTGGGTGTTTATGGCGTGTAGGGTGTTTGGGGACTTTAAGCTCCGGTCTTGGCACCTTACATCTCCCCATATTAATATGACCTTTAAGGATATTAGCTACCTAAATTTCCTTCATACCCTACTTTAAGAGCCGGTTTTGATATGATAGTATGACCTTTATAAGGATTACTAAGAACCGGTAAGTTGCAGGCTCTTAGTCCCTCACCAAACCCTGCGACACCCAACGCCAATCCCAGACCAACTGCCAGGCATCCGCTCTAGGGGGTCTGTAAGCTTACTGCAGGGTTTGGTGGTTTAATGTTCTAGGGTTTAGGGTTTCTGGGTTCTAGGATTCTAGGGTTTGGGGCTTAGGGGTTCGTTCAGGGGTTAGGGGTTTTAGGAGTATATAGGGTTTCGGGCTGACGAAGCAAGCCTGTGTGGTTGCAGGTCTACGCTGAAATCATGCGACAACATCCCGCACAAGTTCTCAAGGCCGCCAACCTTGCGTTGAATTGGTTTAGATAGGGGTAAGGGCTCAGGGTTCAAGGCTTAGGGTTTAGTGGGCTGTATAAAGAGCATAGGGCTTAGCTGAGTTTGTTTTTGTATGGTTTGGGGCTTAGGGCCTCAGGCGTAAGGCTGGATTGGCCTACGAGGGCTTAGGGTCAGAGTTCATACAGTAGGGCTCAGTGTTGCTTCAATGCTTGCGCTTGCAGCATCCTGGACACATGAATGGCATACCCACGCAAGCCACTTAAAAAGCTCCGTGCAGACACCACGAATCAATCGCGCAGACGCACCGTGTGCCCCAAACCCTAACCCGAATGCCACTGAAGCGTCCGTCCGCACAGAGACCCTGCACTGGGGCGGATATACGGCTATACGGACCAAGGCATTCCGCGGGCTAGCGGTAGTTCCACAAAGTCATCGCGCGAACGCCTCTTTGCAGAGTTCTAAAGAGCCCAAAAAACACGAGCTAAAGACCCTCGCCTGCCTGGGTAGCCGGCAAAAGGGCATCGAAGAGGGCAATCTTGCTGGACACGTCCCCTAAACCCTAAACCCTAAACCCTAAACCCTAAACCCTAAACCCTTGGGGTACGCCTCCTGGCTCTTGATGGTTCCCTAGCAAGTGAATTCCAAACCCCCAAACTCCATCGGCCAGTTCTACTTCCTCCCATCCCCATTGGGCAGGCTACTCATGCTCATAGCACGAAAACAAGCGACCCCAAGCCCTAAACCCCAAACCCTAAACCCTAAGAGACCCTGAACTGCCCGAACATCCTAAGGCCCAATTCCGTTGTAAGCTCCTGTTCCATGGCCTTTGCAGGTCCTGATCCGGGCCGTCATGGCAGAGGATGTCGAAAATGTTGAACGGGCCCGGGGTCTCAGGGGTTTCGCGGGTTTAGGGTTTAGGGTTTGGGGTTTCGGGTTTGGGGTTCTGCAACCCACAAAGACTCGAGAGAATGCTGTAGCTGCGGCAACAAGGCCTGAGGGCATGGTTTGCACCTTGCGCAATGTTAGAGGCAAAGGCGTTAGGCAAGTGCAGCTCTCCCAGTAGCTGGAGGTCGCAATCCTCAGCCCTACACCCCCTAAACCCTAAACCCCAAACCCTAAACCCTAAACCCCAAACCCTAAGCCCTAAACCCTAAACCCCAAACCCCAAACCCTAAACCCTAAACCCCCCAACCCCAAAACCATGTTGGGAAGGGAATGATGGCAGAGGGCAGTGCCTCGTTTCATGGGGACGATGGTCTGGCTTTCCCTTTAAGGTTTTAAGGTTTAGTTAGGGTTTAGTGTTCTTCGGGTGCTCCAGGCGTTGCGTGAGGTGCGGCTCTCGAGTTCCTTACCTGGAGTCGTTTTGCCTGAGGTATTGTCTACACGAGTGTTCTGAACCTAAACCCTAAACCCTAAACCCTAAACCCTAAACCCTAAACCCTAAACCCTCAGTAGCAGGCTTTGGGGGCTTGAGAAGGCCACCACCCCCGGGGTTCATGTCGTGTCCATCCTGGGGTCGTTTGTCCTGATTGACTGATCCGCACAGGTCTAGAATCGGGTTTAGGGCGCTTAATAATTTGCATAGGGTTTAGGGTTTAGGGTTTAGGGTTTAGGGTTTAGGGTTTAGGGTTTAGCGTGTAGGGTTGGGTCAAGGCCTTCTAACTTTACACACCCAGGGTTTCTGAGATGTTTCTTTACAGCTTTTGCCACTTGCGTCTCTTACAACACCTTCGCCTGAACAACCATGGCCGAGCCCCGTGTCTCGTCCATGCTCCCGAGCATCCCCAGTGCAAGCGCAGCTAACAGGGCTTTACAGAGGGACTTCTTTTCTTGTGGAGGCGCGAAGCAAGAGCTTTGAGGCCAGAGTAAAAACACGAATGCTTCCCACGCTAATTGAAAAAAGTGAAAACCCTAAAGCCAACAAAACAACCGAAAAGCCCCCAAAAGCCCTTTAAGAAAAAAAAACAGAGAACCCAAAAGACCCCAAAACTCGGAGCCCAAAGCCCTCAAAAGCGTGAGCGACAGCCAGGCCCGAGCCGCTTTTAAAGGCATAGATGAGGCCAAATGGCAGGCCGGGAGCTCCATCGGGGGGAGGGGGGTTTAGGGTTTAGGGTTTAGGGTTTAGGGTTTAGGGTTTAGGGTTTAGGGTTTAGGGTTTAGGGTTTAGGGTTTAGGGTTTAGGGTGGTGATGTACTACGGGTTTTAAGGCGTGAGTTTGGGGTCTGGAGGTTATACAGAGTTCGGGGTAGTAGGCCATGGGGTTGCAAGCTAGTTGGAAGGTGAGCGTCGTCAGGGGCGATACGCCATACTGCCTATTTTGAAGATCATGAGCTGGCTTTCGGATATGTTTAGGCTTTAGGACGCGTTCGACCCTAAGCCCTAAACCCTAAACCCGTTCGACCAGGGCAGATCTAGTAGTGTGGGGTGCTACATTGGGAGCATCGCAAGCTTGCCGCCTTTGTCCTTGAAGTCGCTGTAGATTGTGTACCCTGAACCCTAGGCCCCTAAGCCCCTAAACCCCTAAACCCCTAAACCCCCTAAACCCCCTAGAACCCCTAAACCCTAACCCCCAAACCCTAAACCCTAAACTGTGTTCAAGCCTAGCTCTGCACGACCCGAGCGAGGTGTTCACAGATCCTGCTGACATCTTGGAGCCAGAGTCCTGCGCTCGGTACCGCCGTTCGGGGGTTTAGGGTTCAGGGTTTCGGGTTCAGGGTTTAGGGGTTAGGGTTTAGGGTTTAGGGTTTAGTCTGTTGGGGGGGGGGGGGAGGCTACGACTCAGAGCTGGCTCTTATTCTCCTATCCTTTACGGCTGAGGTTCCCTTACAAGCCCCTTTGAACATAAAATGGGCATCCGCTGTATTCCTAGGTTACTCTTGAGTCTAGCCCTAAACCCTAAACCGTCCCTGTTGATTCCTACTCTTGGATCTAGAGGTTAGATAAGGATTCCAACATGTTTGGGACAAAGCCGGGAGACCCTGAACCTTAAGCCCTAAACCCTAAACCCTAAAAAGTGATTCAGGGGCTGCAGGCTTGATTGCTGACTGACGTTCTGATATAGTGGCGGAGGGCAAGCAGGACAAGAACAGGGCCATGATGACAGTCGCCTTTGGTGGGCGGGACAGGGTGCAGATGTACAGGTGCACGCATATGGGGGGGGGGGGGGGGGTTTACGAAAGTCGGGGACCCCCAATATAGATCCCCGAATCGTAGGATCCCCTTAGAAAAGGACTCCAATAAGGTAAACCCCACATTGTCGGATATCGATAGATATCGCGGGCCATGTTCTTGAACAAACTCACTGGGAGTGTATGACCAAGGGGTTGGGGTCGTGGACGCCTGCACAACATTAAATCAGATTTTGCCTCAACCTTAAACGGCTGGATGCCACGCACCCCTAAACCACTAGATCCCTACACCCAATATGCGACGTCCCAGCACGCGCACAGCCGCGCTTCGCAGAACTTCCGAAAGCCCTCGGTTAAGGAATGATACCACCTAAACCATCGCAGAAACCCTAGGCCAACTTAACCCACCCTCCCTCCCAAAACTTTAAAACCCCACAATCTGCGGAAAAGACCCTAAACCCCAAACCCTCAGCCCTAAACCCCGGGGTGAGTTCTGGGTTCCTCATGGCTCGAGCACAGGTTTGGAGGTTCCATTGAGTTGCCAGCTTGGCTCCAGTGGCACTGACCTCGGATGGGGTTTAGGTTTTAGGGGTTTAGGTTGTGGGGTTTCGGGTTTTGGGATTGGGGTTTGGGGTTTGGGGTTTGGGGTTTGAGGTTTAGGACTTGGGGATTTAGGACAGGCCTGTACACACAGACCCTACAAAGTAGTGGGGCATCCCCCACCACAGCTGGCTTGGGTTGTTTAGGGCGCACTTGCAAGCCGAAACACCTTCAGCGATAGCCCCTAATTACACGGCGACTCCCGAAGTCATCGTAGGCAATCCCAAAGCCCGTGAAGGCTCGGCCCGAAACCCTAGCTAAGAACCCGGGTAGGCTTTAGCTTTAGGGACGAAGTCTGAAAGGAAGCCAAGCATTCAAAAGGCCCTGTGCAAATACTCTTAGTAGGGGTTTTGGAGTTTATGCGGTTGTTGGGTTAAGGGTTATGAATTCTTATGTGTAGGGCACCCCCAAAGAGGACCAAATGACCATCATGTAGGGAGCCGACCGTTTAGGCTTGGAGAAGTGCGCAGATTGCAATGCGAAATAGGGCTTCGGGTCTTGGGGTTCAGGGTAAGCTCGTGGCGCAGTCCAAGCTCAACAACTCCCAAGCCTGTTCAGTCGCGTATGTTCATGCTTTATGGTTTCTGGTTCCTAGCCAAAACTCCAAAACTCATCCAAAGCATGTGCTCTTTGACTGGGGTTGCTGAACAACCGAAACCACCCGAGCCCAAACCGCAAGAACTCCATTCGACAGATGGGAAGGGCGGGGGGCCGCCCACTCTGAGGCCCGAATTGCCAGACATTGCGCAGATCCAGGCTTCAGGGCCACGGGGCTAGGGCGCAGGGAAAACATGTCACATGGGCGCTTGTGAAAATTCAGGAGCACCCCTTCTACCACCAACCCTAAACCCTAAATCCCCCAACTATCATGACAGAATCTCTCGTTCAAAAGAGCTGAAGGGATCCCCTGATTCTGGGTTACCTCCACAGTGCCTTCTGGCCAAACTTCTCGCGCAAGGTTTAGGGTTCAGGGATCAGGGTCCCAGCGAAACAAAGCCTAGGAATCAGAGTAGGCCCTCATTTCCTTTTTGCGTTCAGGTTCCCTTAGAAAAAGCCCCTGTAAACCAACAAGGGCACCCGTTTTGGCTACTCTACTGTTGCGTCTAGAAACTTACTGGTTCTTGGCATGGAATGTGGCCTTTGGTCCCGATATTACCCCTGAAGGGATCATCTAGGGATTCTACGGAGAACTGGGTTTAAAGTTTAGGGGGTTGTTAAGCCCTATAAACGCCAGTAGCCCTACAAACCCTGAGCCCCAATACCCTGTAAACTCATTCACCCTAAACCCAAACCCCCGGCTTGTTGTGTGGCACATCGTACCTCAAGTCTGCAAACCCTAAACCCGACTTACTTAGCCAATCATTGAACCTCAGACCTTTCTGGGGCTTGTAGGAAGAAAGAAAGTATAACCTGTTTGTTCCTTCGATATCTGAGAGGTAAGCCAAAACCCGAAACCCCAAACCCTCCACCAGAGCCTCGCAGGTCCTACGCCCTAAACCCTAAACCCTAAACCCTAAACCCTAAACCCTAAACCCTAAACCCTAAACCCTAAACCCTAAACCCTAAACCCTAAACCCTAAACCCTAAACCCTAAACCCTAAACACAACGTAGGCACAGCAGATCCAGTGGCCCGCGATGGCTACCCGCATGAAAGGCGCCGGCCGCCTCAGCACGGGGAAGGGGTCCTGGGTTTAGGGTTTAGGGTTTAGGGTTTAGGGTTTAGGGTTTAGGGTTTAGGAATCAGGGCGTAGTTTTAAGGGAGTTTTTGGGGTCTAGGGGTGTCTCTGGTTTTTTGGGTGAGGCTTGGAGATTTGGTGGGCTCTGAAGGAACCCCAAAGAATGTCAAAATGCTCCCTGAAAGGAGATGAGAACCGTAACGTTTGCGTTTCATGCTTTAGCGTTGCTTAAGGTAACTAATCCTAGGAAAGGGTTCGTCTGATGCGATGCCTATACATAGCGGGGTTGTTCTTAATCCGGGCCCTCTTAGTCGCTACCATCCGGAACGCCACTCCCTTGAACAAGGTCACCCTAAACCCTAAACCCTAAACCCTAAACCCTAAGTCCCCTCCCCAACATGTCTTTGGGACCTCGTCTTTCCAAAAAACGGAGAGGCATCGAGGCCCAGAGGTTCAGGGTTTAGGGTTTAGGGTTTAGGGTTTCGGGTTTAGGGTTTAGGGTTTAGGGTTTAGGGTTAGGGTTTAGGGAAGATGTGAGGTAGGATCGGGGGGGGAAAGGCCCCAACCCTACACCGCACTGAGTGATGCTTTCCTTGGGCCGCAGTCTCCCTGTCAAGATTTCCCTTAAGCCCTTCAACCCTAAACCCTACACCCTAGACCCTTACGCCCTTAAACCCTAAACCCTGAAGCCCTTAAACCCTAAACCCTACACCCTTAAGCCCTTAAATCCTAAACCCTAAACCCTTGAGCCCTTAAACCCTAGACCCTAAGCAAAACTTGCAAGACCCTGAACCCTGAAACCTGGAACCCACTTCTGTTCATGGGGATCTCGAGCCCGAGCCCTTCGGGTTCGGGGTCCGGGGTTTTCGGGTTTAGGATTTAGGGCTTAGGGCTTAGGGTTTAGGGTTTTAGGGTTGGACCGTCAAACCAAAAAGGCAGGCGTGGAACGATCCCGGTGCAATCGTTCTGTAGGTGTTGCGGAGGGCCATGTGCCCCCTATAGGAACTCCACCTTCGGAGCGTTGAGGCCAGCAGTGTTAAGTTGAGGGATGATGAGTTGAGGATTTAGGGCTTAGGGCTGCAAGCCTCCGAGGGCCCGAAGGGCTTAGTGAGGAGTTTCGGGAGTTTGCGTTTTAGGAGGTCGCGTTGGACCCTAAACCCTAAACCCTAAACCCTAAACCCTAAACCCTAAACCCTAAACCCTAAACCCTAAACCCTAAACCCTAAACCCTAAACGGTCTGGGAGCGAAAGCGCGTGATGTGCCAAGGTGGCACTCGACTGAGCATTTCTCTCGGATTCTTCTGCCGAGCAGAGGGCAGGACATGTCAATGGTGCAGGTGAAGGGCACCCCGAAAGCGACCTCTCGTAAAAAGGGCCATGATTCTTCGTCTTTTGAAAACACACTCTGCAAAATCCTGCGGTCCTTCAGAATCTAGGTTCAGCGAGAATATAATGCAGCTGCACACCAACTGTCGAGGATGCTTTCAGGCTGCGAACTGAATGCCCTGCTGTCGGGCGGCGCATTCATAATTCGGTGGCTTGGTAAGCGGACAGGCTTGACGACGTCCAGGCCAATGTCTCGTATCGTTTAATTGCAAGACGTTCGCGCCCTGCGCGTACCTCCTTCATGGCCAACGTGCATGGGCTGCCTTGGCAGCCAATGAGGACTCCTTTTGCTCGCCTAGACATGAGGTTCCCTGTTTCATGCCCGATTCCTGTTTTTCCTCTTGCGGCTGCCTTTGCTTTCCTGTTTTTGGCGTGGGTACAGGAGCCGAGTCAATTCCTGAAATGTTGGTTTTGTGACTTGACCTGACCCATCTCTGGCGCTGTACAGACGGGGTTCTCGGCTTAATTTGCCCAAACCCAGGGCTGGCTTTCTCCTTAGTGCCAGACAATGCCAGGAAATTTCCTCAAAATGCTGGGAAGCCCCCCCACCTGCCATGTACAGAGACCAATGACCCAAGGCTCATTTGCAAGCCTTGCAGATGTATCTCAGTGCATCCTAATCGAAAGTTGCTCTGCTGAGTAGGTCGCAGGGTAAAGATGGGAGAAACAGCCCTCGCAGTCACAGCAGAACCCAAAAAAGAAGGCTTGAATGACCTGCTACCACATGAGGGATTTTGGAGCTGTGGGGAACATGGTGTCGATTGCTTCAGCTTGGGAAGGGGATTAAGGTTTAGGGTTTAGGGTTTAGGGTTTAGGGTTTAGGGTTTAGGGTTTAGGGTTTAGGGTTTAGGGTTTAGGGTTTAGGGTTTAGGGTTTAGGTTTAGGTCATGTCATGGTGCAAGGGGCGTTTACCTTCTTTCCGAGCTGCCATGACCGGTGCAACCGAATCCCTAGACCTGGAACAACTCTAGACCCCTCAACCCTAGCTGAAGACTCCATTTACCTTCAGATCCATGGGTTGTACATGTCAATCAAGGGGTCATTTCTGCTCGTAGGGAAGTAGGGGTATACGAAAAAGGGGACCCCAATAGTAGGGAGCCCCAAATAGGGTTACACTGGGGCTTCAAGCTTGGCAGTTCAGGATGCCGCAGGCGCGCGAAGGGTGTGAGGTTCAGGGCCACTGGCTGAACCCCCCTCTGCAAACATCTCGGAACGCTCCATGGCCCCTTCACAAATTCTGAAGCTGGCAAGACGGCAGGGTCGACAGTTTGCACTTTAGGGTTCAGGGTTTGGGGTTTAGGGTTTAGGGTTTAGGGTTTAGGAAGAG
>CAJNDS010002212.1:548465-580061 GCA_905221605.1 Symbiodinium natans | reverse complement strand
AATTAAATAATTTAAATAATTTAAATAATTTAAATAATTTAAATAATTTAAATAATTTGAATAATTTAAATGCCCCAGGGGGGGGGTCCGGGCCCCCTGCCTCCCGGGAATTAAATAATTTAAATAATTTAAATACCTGGGGCATTTAAATTATTAAAATTATTTAAATTATTTAATTCTTGACCCCCCAGCCCCCCAGAAACCCAAATAGGGTTTATTTGGAAGTTGGCTCTTGTAAATAAGTATACGTTTTGGGGTCTGTTTTCCTCTTGTAAACACGACTCTCAGCTTCCAAATAAACCCTATTTAAGCCGCACACCCCCGCCCCCCCCCCCCTCCTACCTACCCTACCCCCCCCCCCCCAAGACCCTGTTCTAATTCTTAAGGCCCCTATATTACCCCGTTTTGAATCCCCCCCCTCCCCTAGGACCCTAGACCCTATTCTAATTGTTTTGGTGACTTAGACTACCCCCTAAACCCTGCGCCCTAAACCCTGACCCTAAACCTCAAACCCTAAACCCTTAAGGACCCTAGGATCAACCCCAGAGCTGGCTCCGGGCTCAGGCTGGCACAGATGTGGTTTGGAGTCTTCGCGGCCTTGGCAAACAGCTTGTTTTCTACACCCTAAACCCCTAAACCCCTAAACCCCTAAACCCCTAAACCCCTAAACCCCTAAACCCCTAAACCCTAAACCCCAAACCCCAAACCTTGGGTAGGGTACATCCCCAAACATCCCTGAACTCAGAATCTCGATGTTGTCAACAGACCACTCAGGATCTACGACTCTACGAAGTTCCCCTTCTATCAAGCGGAGCTCTACCAGCAGTTTCATGACCAGGACCCTTCAAAGAAGCTCCCGCCTCGGATTCGTCAAGGGACAAATGAAGACCCTAAACCTTAAACCCTAAGTGTGGAGAGGCTTTTGGGAATTTAGGTTTTCCAGGGACTTTAGGGTTGACGGATTTAGAACTTAGGGCTTAGCACAGTTAAGTCTTCATATCGATGCAACCCTGCACCCTTCACCCCCCCCTACACCCTACAACATCCTAAAACCCTTAACCCCCAACCCCTAAACCCGAAACCCGAAACCCTTAACAACACACATGTGCCGAAACATCGCTTACTAATCTCCAAGCCCGAGCAACCCCATGCACCCCAGTCTACAACGTGTGTTTTTTGCCCCACCGTCTTTACCGAAACCCTTACTCCCTAAACCCCAAACCCTAAACCCCAAACCCTAAACCCCAAACCCTAAACCCCAAACCCTAAATCCCAAACCCTAAACCCCAAGCCCCAAACCTCTTACCCCTTAGCCCCAGGTCCCCACAGCGCTACAAGGGCCTGAAGGAGGTCCTCCTGCGAAAAGGGCGGCTTCAGCCCGTGAGCTGCCCCGAAAGCGAGATCGCCGACTCAGGCCACGTTGGTGTGGGGGAGGTTAGGGTTTAGGGTTTAGGGTTTAGGGTTTAGGGTTTAGGGTTTAGGGTTTAGGGTTTAGGGTTTAGGGTTTAGGGTTTAGGGTTTAGGGTTTAGGGTTTAGGGCCGCCAGGGTGGGTTTGGGGTTTCGGGTTTGGGTTTATGGCCGGGTGGGTTTCGGGCTTGGGGTTTACGGTTTGCAGGGTTTTGGGTCTAGGGGGTTCAATCGGGTTCCATCGGGTTCCATCGGGTTCCATCGGGTTCCATCGGGTTCAGGGTGCAAATTGGGTTTTGGGTTTGCAGGTTTTAGGGTTTAGGGTTTAGGGTTTAGGGTTTAGGGCCGCAGGTTTTAGGGTTTACAGGGTTTACAGAGTCTACTGGGTTTACGGGTGTAGCGCTGCTTGGGGGTACGGGGACTCGAAGCTCTTGGTTGCTTCCAGAAGATTATGTTTATTGCATGTGATGTATTATGTAGTTAAATGACAATGTAGATATTGAAATAGGATAACGTGTATTGATGACAATCTTGTATATATACATATAGTAGATAATTCTCCATTACAAAACCTTTTGTCTTCAGATACTTTTCAAGTTTGGCACCGAAAAGAACTGTTGAAGTTAAGGCCTCCAGCTCAGCACCTTCCCCTCCCCCATCCCATTCACCACGAAACTAAGGGTTTAGGGTTTGGAGTTTAGGGTTTAGAGGGTTCAGGGTTTAGGATTTACGGTTTAGAGGTTTGGGGTTGAGGGTGGCCACCCTGAATCACGCTAAGCCCAATGCAAGCGCGGATTGGAGTAGGCCCCAAGCCTCAAACCCTAAACCCACAAACCCCTAAACCCGAAGGTCCCGAAACACCCCAAACCCCAATACCCTAAACCCTAAACCCTAAACCCTAAAGCCCCCAACCCCGCGTGTCAAAGCTTGCTGGAGGTGCTGTTGATGAGGTGGAGCTCCTACAGCCCGGAGTTGTCCTCGAATTAGCTTGGAGCCATCCGTGTTTAGGGTTTAGGGTTTAGGGCTTAGGGTTTGGGGTTGAAGGCGTGGAGTTTAGGGTTTGGGGTTCGGGGTTTAGGGTTTGGGGTTCGGGGTTTGCCCTATCTGAGACTCATCTTTAATATGTTGTCGTTATCTTTTTGCGCGTTGCTTTCATCATACGGGAACTTCCCCAAGTATGGCACCCCAATATTCCCCCAACGATATTTTGCAAGCCATATCTTTAGAACCCCCAAACCCTAAACCCCAAGCCCTCAATCCCAAATCCTAAACCCTAAACCCCAAACCCTAAACCCTACACCCCCCCCCCCCCCCCCATGTCCTTGGCAGGTGGAAGATTCCCTCAACTTCGGCGGGTCTGGGTCGGATCCCTTTGAACCCATCCTAGGCCGCCAGGGAGGGTTTAGGGTTTAGGGTTTAGGGTTTGGGGTTTAGGGTTTAGGGTGTAGGGTGTAGGGTGTAGGGTTTTGGATGGGATGTCGCTGTGAGTGCGTTTGTGAAGCCGAGCCGCCACGCAACAGGGCGCAGGGCTTGGACACTAAGTGCCCAGAGTTTCGTCACCGGACCCTAAACCCTAAACCCTAAACCCTAAACCCTAAACCCTAAACCCTAAACCCTAAACCCTAAACCCTAAACCCTAAACCCTAAACCCTAAACCCTAAACCCTAAACCCTAACCCTGGTCTCCAGGCTTTGCAAAGCCAGATGCTCCCACTCCGCCGAGCATGAAGCGGGTTCAGAAGGACGAAGGACGTTGACGAATCTCTTACGCGCGCCTGTGGGTTCAAAAGGGGACCATGGCAGTTACGGCTTCTGCATGCCACTTGTAACATTGTGGAGCACTTCAGTCGTGTTTCAACTCTGCCTCCTCTCATCTCTGGCTCGGTTTTGGTGTACTATACTTCAATATTATTTCTTGTTCTGGGTTCCCACTATAGCTACTCATACCCAAAAAGTACTTTTATTCCAGGGTCTACTCCAAAGTAGGGCTTGGGCACTCCCTTGTCTGAGAAGCCCTGCCCGAAGATTTTGTCAAAGGCGCAGCCGAAGTCGCGGGCGTCGGCGTTCTACGCTCGCATCTGAGGATGACTGGGGAAGGGGCGGTGGGGAGGGGGGGGGGGGTTTCAAAGAAAGGAAAACAAAAGCCTCTCAACCCAAGCTCCTCTCCCCTCACCCTAACCGTAGCCTTAAACCCTAAACCCTAAACCCTCAACCCTCAACCCTCAACCCTCAACCCTAAACCCTAAACCCTAAACCCTAAACCCTAAACCCCCTTATACTCTAAGCCCTCTAAGCTCTAGCTATGGTTCCGTTCTTTCCTTCCTTCCTTCCTAGGCGTGAGGGTGGTCCTTCCCACCCATGCTGGCCAAACGCCTCTGATTTCAGACGCGGCTTAGGGTTTAGGGTTTAGGGTTTAGGGTTTAGGGTTTAGGGTTTAGGGTTTAGGGTTTAGGGTTTAGGGTTTAGGGTTCAGTTTTCAGGGTTTAGGATTTCGGGTTTAGGGTTTAACCTTTCAAAGTTTCTAAGCCCCGTATAGAAACCCCAAGCAAGATGAACCCTGTAAACCCTCTAAGCCCTACAAGAACCTGCAAAACCCGATAATCCAACCCCATTTTGAAGAAGCCTGAACCCCAACTCCCAACCCAAAAGAAACCTGAAGCCCAACAAACCCTCCCAGCCCTAAGCGAAACCGAAACCCTGAACCCCCCCAACCCCCCAAAAACAACTAAAAAGTCTATAAACCCTCAACCCCTGATTTCGAATCCTAAACCCCGAACCCAAAACCCCAAACCCCAAAACCCCAAACCCCAAACCCCAAACCCCAAACCCACTAAACCCCAAACCCACTAAACCCACTAAACCCCAAACCCCAAACCCCAAACCCCAAACCCTAAACCCTAAACCCTAAACCCTAAACCCTAAACCCTAAACCCTAAACCCTAAACCCTAAACCCTAAACCCTAAACCCTAAACCCTAAACCCTAAACCCTAAACCCTAAACCCCACCCAGGTCCTCGGATCGCAAGCGAAAGTCCTCGGCTCGGGCCCTGGATTTTGGAACAGATAGCAATGTATGGCTTAGGCAGGGTTTAGGGTTTAGGGTCTAGGGTTTAGGGTCTAGGGTCTAGGGTCGAGGGTTTAGTGTTTATAAGGTTTAAACGGTTTAGGGTCTATAAGGTTAGGGTTTCGGGTTTAGGTTCTAGGGTTTAAGGTTTAGGGTGTAGGGTGTGAGGGTTTAGGGTTTAGGGCTTGGTTTTTGTTCAAGGTTTGAGCATTTAGGGTACGTGGTTGCGCATTTGCTGTTGGGCCGTGCCTTGGGGTGTTTTGGTACTTCAGGCTCCTACAGACGTGGAGCAAGCAACGGTATTGGGCTCTCCTGAACCCTAAACCCTAAACCCTAAACCCTAAACCCTAAACCCTAAACCCTAAACCCTAAACCCTAAACCCTAAACCCTAAACCCTAAACCCTAAACCCTAAACCCTAAACCTCTGAGCTCCGGCCGGCCATCACAGCGGCCACAGGTCTCTGAGAAGCCGGAGAAGAGAAAGAGGCAGGCTGTAGCCCTTGACATCTTTCATCCTTCCCCTACTACTACTACTACTACTACTACTACTACTACTACTACTACTACTACTACTACTACTACTACTACTACTACTACTACTACTACTACTACTACTGGCTTAAAGAACCGAACAAAACAAAATTCTCTTACAAGGGTCATATGGGGATTATTGATTCTCGTTCTTTGTGGGTTCTTAGTTCCTCAAAGCACCTGGGCTGCGCAGGGATGCTTCAAAAGAGAAGGGCAAGGAGAAGAAAGAGGATCGGGGCATGCTGGGGTGAAGACACGTCCATGTGGAGTGCTGCGGTGTGTCGGGGTTTAGGGTTTAGGGCTGAGGGAGCTCATTTGACTTAAAGACATCTAAAGGTCCTTGACCAGAGCATGTGGCGCCACCTCAGCAAGAGGATAGGTCGGCACTCTTCGCGCACTTTCTGCGGAAGGCAGGAACGCAACCCCTCCCCCCCCCCCCGCACACCACCAAAGAAAAGCATGTACATACTATATACATATATATATATATACATATTATATATATACATATATATTTAATATATACATATACACATATATATATATACATATATGTATATATGTATATACCTAAGGGAAAACCTTTGGTGGCTTTTGTTAACAAATGGAGCATCCCATCACCCCTCGAAGACAAGAACGTTGCGAACACCAGTCCACCTCCTCCTCCTCACCACCCTAGACTGAACGGACGGCTTCGCGCGAACGCGCTGTTTTGATTGCGTCCGTCGTAGGGAGGCATTGTGTTGCAATGTAGTTTCCTGTCCCTAGGACCCAGAGTAGGCCCTTATTCCCTGTTTGAGGGTCCGGTTCCCTAATGGTTAAAACCCCGTAGTAAAGGAGGCCTCTGAGCCTGAAAGACCCAGCACCTAGGGTTTAGGGTTTAGGGTTTACGGTTTCGGGTTTAGGGTTCAGGGTTTAGGGTTTAGGGATCGGAATTGCATATGGCGACAGTGCTGCGTGAGTGCTGTTTCATGCATCATTTTTCACTTGTTGTACGTGGGACATTGGTCCTTGCGAGAGGTATTATGTTTTCATTCTCCTCCCTCCCTCAACGCGTTGCTGTAGCTCAGAGAGTTGTTTCGCTTGATAGACTTATTTCTCCTGTATCGAAGCTCCTTTCGTGATGAAGGAAGAATTTACATCAAAACGCCAAGCTGCTCTGTCCTCAGGAGAAGGCAAAGAGCAAAGCCAAGGAGAAGGACAAGAAGCCTAAAGAGGAACCTAAAGAGAAAGCCGTCAAGGCGCCCTTTGTGTCCTTTAGTAGGGTTTAGGGTTTAGGGTTTAGGGTACCTGTTGCCCACATGGCACTCGCGGAGGCAGCGAAGAAGTCGAAGGCAGAGATCAATGCTGCGAAAGCAGAGGCTTCAGCCGAAACGATACCCCGTTTAGACCTTGGCAGCCAAGTGGTACCCTTTACCTTTTCTTTGGTTCTGGGCTTCCGTATAGTAAACCAACCCTAAACCGTAAACCCTAAACCCTAAACCCTAAACCCTCATTATGGGATCGCTTACCAGGCTATCAGGAGACCCGAAGCTCCAGACTACGCAGCCTTGTTATCTCGACGGATTCGGGTTTAGGGTTTGGGGTTTGGGGTTTAGGGTTTAGGGTTTAGGGTTTAGGGTTTAGGGTTTAGGGTGCCCTACCAGGCAGCACCTTCGCCAGCTTCGATGTCTTCCTCTGACCTGAAAGGCGGGCTGCCGATGCTCACGGAAGCCTTGGAAGCCCGATATATCCCACCCCCCTCAGACCGCGAGGGCTTCGGGTGTAGGGTCATACCTAAGACCCCTCTAAGACCCGAAACCCAACAATGTTTAGGGTTTGGGGTCTAGGGTGCCCTGAACCCTACAACTCTACAACCCTACAACCCTACAACCGCCTACAACCCTACAACCCCAAACCCTACACCCTACACACTAAGACCCTAAGACCCTAAACCCCAAGTCCCAAAACCCCAATACCCTGAACCCGGAAACCTAAACCCCAAACCCCAAACCCCAAACCCTAAAACCTAAACCCTAAACCCTAAACCCTAAACCCCAAACCCCAAACCCTAAACCCTAAACCCCACACCGCAGTGGCGAGCGCAGGCCTCGCCAAGAAGGAAGAGGCCGCAGCGGATGCTGCAGCCCGGGGCCCCAACACCAAAGTTTAGGGTTTAGGGTTTAGGGTTTAGGGTTTAGGGTTTAGGGTTTAGGGTTTAGGGTTTATAGTTTAGGGTTTATAGTTTAGGATTTCGGGCTTGGGGGCTTTCAGGGATTTAGGACTTTAGGGTGGGGGGTTTCGGGGTTAGTTGGGGTTTAGGACTTAGTGTTAGGGGTTAGGCTTCGGGGCGCTAGATCTGGTCTAGAGTGCTCATTATCACAGTTCCCTAAGCCAACTTATTGTAAGCTGCGTTTTGTCCGCCTCTAAACCCCACACTCTAAACCCCAAACCTTGAACCCCAGACCCTAAACCCTAGCCCGAAACCCTAAACCCTGCTTCCAGGAAATTGCGGCAAACCTGAAGAAGGTTCAGGCGCGATACCGAGGGGTTCTGCCTGGAAGCATTCGGCTTGTCTTGTGGCTCAAAGGTTCTGCATCTCTGCTTGTAAAGCTAAACCCTAAAAAACCCCAAGCCCTAAACCCGAAACCCTAAACCCTAAACCCTAAACCCCAAACCCCAAACCCCAAACCCCAAACCCCAAGCCCCAAACCCCAAACCCCAAACCCTATGTATGGGTCGCAGGGTGCAGGGTTCCAGCATGCCAGGAGAAGGAGCTGGCCGAAAAGCAGCGGCTGGCTGAAGAGGCTAAGCAGCGGGAAGCCGAAGAGGCACGACCGTCAGGGTTTAGGGTTTAGGGGTGTAGGGGTTTAGGGGTTTAGGGGTTTAGGGGTTTCGGGGTTTAGGGTTTAGGGTTTAGGGTTATAGGGTCGCCACATGCTGCGGCTTAGGGTTTAGGGTTTTTCGTTTGTAGTGCTTAGGGTTTAGGGTGGGCTCAGGGCCTAAGTAGGCGACTACCGACAGTGGGTACCATTTCTGCTTCTCACGGAGGCTGAGCGAAAGCTTCGGGAGCAGAAGCTGAAAGCCGAGATGGAGAGGAAAAAGAAGGAGAGAGAGGCCGCGGCCCGTTTATCGGCAGCCCGATCCAGCCCTTGCCTTTTACGCATGCCTGTTGCGTGATCAGACTGAGCGTGTTTTTGTGGTGTGGACTTCAGCCTGAACCATATCACTAGAATTAAGGTTTCACTATAATTAAGGTCTGCATGGGGTTTAGGAGTTGAGTTGTCCTTGCACATCGTGTGCGCAGGAGCGACAGAAAGAGCAAGCAAGGAAAGCGGAAGCAGTGCGGATCCCAAGACATCATGTTAAGACACGCTGGGAGACCGCTTTCTCCCTCTGCTTCTCCATGAAAAGCTGCGCGCAGGCAAAGCGTGCAGCCTCTGAGAAGAAGCGCAAGGAGCGGGTGTCTCAGCAGCCCTCTCCGCATGAGCGCGTACCCGCATACTATAGATTATCCCCTTGAGTCCTGACATCTATATGCTGCAATATGTAATTGTATATACATATATATATATATATGTATATATATATATACATACATTATATATATATATATATATATATAACTACCGTACTCTAAGTGAAGGGCGGCACGAAGAAAGAGCTCTCAGAAGTTCCCAAGGTCTAAGCCACCTCCAGCGAAGACGGCGAGCAAGAAGGCTACTCCCTAAACCATAACCCTAAACCCTGAACCCTAAACCCTAAGCCCTAAACCCTAAACCCTAAACCCTAAACCTAGTAGTGGGGGTTCACGAAGATAGGGGACTCCTACACTTCGTAGCCCAGTGGTACCCTTTTCCCTTTTTTTGGTTCTGGGCTCCCTTACAAAGCAACCAACCCAAAAAAGGCTGCCCCTATGAAAATAGGGTTACTGGGCTACCAGGTAAAATAGACCCCAAAGTAGTATCATCCCTTATAACAAGGGCCCCAACTAAGGTACCCCGAATTTCGGAAACCCCCTTTCATGTGGACCTTGTTTAGGGATTGGGGCCGCGCGGTCTTCTTGCACTTCTGTCCCAAGCTACGCTAAACCATGAAGCCTAACCCGCAACCCGCAACCCTCAACCTGCAACCCTCAACCCTCAACCCTAAACCCTAAACCCGGAGGCAGTGCTCAAGGCAGCCACCGAGGTGGAGAAACTCGGCCGCCTTAGACACACCTGCTGGAAACCCAAGCTTTCCTTGCAGCCAAACCTTCTAAGCCCTTGAGCCTGTACCCTACTCAAGGCTTCAGGGTTTAGGGTTTAGGGTTTAGGAGGGTTTAGGGTTTAGCCCACATCCCAAATGCTAAGCCCGAAGGGCGCCACTTGCAGGAGCAAAAGCCCAGCCTGAGCCCCAGCCTTCCCAACTAAACCCTAGAGCCCCTAAACCCCTAGAACCCCAAACCCCGACCCAGACCCTAAACCCCTAGATCCCTAAAACCCGAAGGCTAAACACTAAGACCCTTCAAAGAAGACCCTAAACCCCTAAAAAAGCCCTAGACCCCCAAAACCCCTAAACCCCTAGACCCCTAAACCCTAAAACCCTTAGACCCCTAGACCGTAAAACACCCCGCAGCCTAGATGCCTCAACCCCAAAACCTCAAAGGGAAGCAAAGTGCAGCAGCGAGGAGGATCTCCAGTCGAGCCGCGTTTCGGGGGGCTCTTAGGGCCGATTTTGGTGCTTTTAAATTTAATTTTAGGGTTTAGAGTTTAGGATTTAGGATTTAGGGTTTAGGGTTTGGGGTTTAGGGTCTGGGGTTTAGGGTTTAGGGTTTGGGGTTGAGCACTTAGGGCTTAGAGATGTAGATGTTCAAGGTTAGGGCTTAGGGATGTAGATGTTTGGGGTTTTTGCCTGGGACTCTCTTGAGCTAGGTAGGCCCTGGGGTCCTTGTTGTATGTTCCCTTACTGGTTGACGAGGATCCGAATTTAGGAATATTGTTCTGGAGCGGTTTAGGAGTCAACCAAGCTACCCAGCACCCACAAAGTTGTAGGAAAATGGCGTGCCAGACCTGTCACATTCTGAGGGTTTCTAGATTCTAGGCTGCTCGAGGATAGGGTTTAGGGTTTAGGCTTTAGGGCTCAGGGGTCGAAAGTTTCGCCTCTACCGCTGGCAGTGTTCGGGCGGGTCGTGACCTCACGTTCCACATGCTGGGCCTGCTCACAGGAGAGCAGCGACGAGGATGAAGAGGAGGAGGAAGAGGAGGAGGAAGAAGAGGACCTGCGGATCTGCCTTGTCAGCAAACCAGATTTCCTGCAGCACCATATGAGCATTCAAAAAGCTGAGCAAGGAAGAGGAGGAGGATGAAGAGGACTCCGCATTTTGCGATCCCACGATCGCTGGCCGAAAGCCTAAACTACTACTTGCTTAAGAACCCCAAAGAATTTCAAAAAATATTATCCTTAATAAAGAAAATATTTTTATTTCGGGGTTCTTTTTCAATTAGTAGCATAACAATCCCTATATGAACCTTAATAAGGAAGAGTTTTTTTTCGGGGTTCTTAAGCAATTAGTAGTAAACCCTCAACACTACCCTTCTCCGGGGCTGCCTTGGAGAGGAGACCTCCGAGTCTCGGCCGCGGAAGAAGGCCTGGGGTTTAGGAAGTTTAGGGTTTAGGGTTTATGGTTTATGGTTTAGTTTCGGCAGTAGAGGGGTTTGGGGGGTTTAGTCAAGGGAGTCGCACTCGGACCCTTCGTACGGATGTACCCCGAAGAGGTTCCCTAAGCATGCTCCTAGCATGGCCCCTAGATTCCCTTAGAAACCCTTAGAGTCCCATGATTTATATAGGGGGGTTCAGGGTTTCGGGGTTTTAGGGGTTTGTATCATACACCCATCCTTGCAGCAAACACGAATGAATCAGCCCCAGTTGAGGTCCCGTGAAATTTTCGGTTGAGGGTTTAGGGTTTCGGGTTTAGGGTATGATAGTGACCCTTCAGTCTAAACCCTTGCTGAGTCGCAGGCGAAGAATGGAAAGGACAACGCGAAGGTCCGCGGAGTTTTCTGCTGCATGACCTAGGTCGCGTGTAGTTTTTAGTTTAGGGTTTAGGGTTTAGGATTTCGGGTTTAGGGTTTTGGGTATCGGGTTTCGGGTTTAGGGTTTAGGGTTTAGGGCTTAGGGTTTCGGGTTTCGGGTTTCGGGTTTCGGGTTCAGGGGCAGGGGTGGGGTTGGCCATCCCCAGTCGTCCAACGGCCGGTATTTAGGACTCCAAGAAGAAGCAGAGCGAGAAGAAGGACAAGAAGGTCAGCCCGCGTCTCAAGTGAGAGTCAGTTTTGGGGAAGATCTATCACGACAAGAATCAGCCAGAAAAAGAAGAAGCAAGAATGGTAAGAATAGTAGGAAGGAGAAAAATTAGATGCATCTTTTAGAGCTTTAGAGCTAATTTGTATAATCAGCAGTAGCAAGAGTAACAGTAACTGTAAAAATAACTAGACGAATGTCTAGATTAAGAGCAACTACTACGAATGACAAGGTTAATGAGGGGGAGGGTGTAAGGGCCTTTTCAAGGCTTGCTGAGGGCCGTGTGGCGGCTTAAACACCCCCCCCCCCCCCCCCCCCCAATCATATTCCCCCCCCCCCCCCCCCCCAAGCCCTAAGCCCTAAACCCTAAACCCCAAACCCTAAACCAAGCCCTAAACTCTAAACCCTAAGCCTAAATGAAGCTGGGCACAATCACCCCGGAGGACAAGTCGAGCCAAGAGCGGAAGAAGCGGACGGAGGTCTCCCCTATGCAGGGTTTAGGACCTGAGTTCTCTGTGGTAGTTTCTGCTGTTTGGCGACAAAGTGATTGAGACCCTAAGTTAGGGAAACTCTCGCCAGGTTTGACTCTTAAACCCCAAGCCCGTGCAAAGGGGTCTGCGCCAGGAGCTCATAAAGCAGAAGCTGAAGGAAGCCATGAGGCTGGATGGGGGTTTAGGGTTTAGGGTTTAGGGTTTAGGGTTTAGGGTTCAGGGTTCAGGGTTTAGGGTTTAGGGTTTAGGGTGCTTTCCTGTGCTTAAGGTTGAGGGCTTGGGCCCTCTGGCTGCGCAGATGGCCGGCCCTCATTCCTTGTGTTTAGGGTTTAGGGTTTAGGGTTTAGGGTCTAGGGTTTAGGGTTTAGGGTTTAGGGTTGAGGGTTTAGGGTTTAGGGTTTAGGGTGTGGCAACGTTCTTAGCGCGCGTCGTGGGCCCTATAGATCGGCTTTCACGGGCCCACTCCAACGCGCGCGTCGCGTGGCGGTACACCCACCCCAAACCACCCGGCGTATAGCATTGTAGGGTTTCGGCCCCAGTGCTCTCATCCGCTGTGGGCCTGTTCCACGGCAGCCGTGCGGCTGTCTTAAAGCGTCCCGGTGGATGTTGGCACCGGGCTGGCCGCCCCGGCTTGACCTCGAGGTCAGCAAAGGCCGGGTGAGAGCCGGCTCCCGCTCAGGGCTGGAACCCCGAGACCCTCATACAGATAGGAGAGGAGCCACAAAAACCATGTCCCGCATGACATGCCAGGGTTGTGGCACAGGACGAGCGAAAGGCGTGAGAGGCAACAGGCCATGGTGCAGCAAGCCAACACCTTGCTCATGCGCTGAAGCTAGCTCAGCCAGACAATCCTTCTGGGGCCTGCAGGGCCTGGGGAGGGAAGGGGGGGGGGCCCGGAGGGAGGGGGGGGGTGTGGTGGCGCCGGCGCGGGGTGCTTGGGTTTAGGGTTTGAACCTTTGACAGTCAAAGGCTCGCGCACGGCTGTGTGCTCATCTTGCCAAGGCGTTCAGCAGCCGCAGCTTTACCTGGGCTGCGCGTGGCGTGTGGTCAGGTCGCTCGCTGAGCGCTCGGACGGCTTCGGGCTTTCACGTGGTGGTAGCGAGCCCTCAGCCGGACTTTAGGGTTTAGGGTCCCCTTAACACCAAAAAGGGTGCTTGGAGGTTCATGGTACTTACCAACCAATGATAACTGCACTTATCACCGTAGTTATAACCATATTAGGGCACTCAAGGAGCATATAAGTGGGTGAGAAGTACAGTTATGATTGGTTAATAAGTACCATGAACCTCCAAGTACCCTTTGTATTCCTAGGTTACCCCTGAACCCTAAACCCTAAACCGTAAACCCTAAACCCTAAACCCTAAACCCTAAACCCTAAACCCTAAACCCTAAACCCTAAACCCTAAACCCTAAACCCTAAACCCTAATTCTAAACCCTAAACCTGAGCCCTAAACCCCCCAAGAGCTTCGAGTTGCTGTTGCGGAGGAAGAAGATGGCAGCGAAAGCCAAGGAAGCAAAGAAGGCCCTTTGTCGGGTTGAGCGTCCACGAAACCAAGTGAAGGGTTTTGAGGCTTCGGGTTTAGGGTTCAGGGTTTAGGGTTTAGGGTTTAGGCTTAGGATTTAGGGGCTTATGACTTGGAACCCCACGTGGTCGCAAGGAGAGCAGCGACAGCGACGAGGAGGAAGACGAAGGAAGCAGCTCGTAGTGGCTCAAAAAAGGCAGGTGGTGGCCCCTCCGATTGATCCAAAATCTAGGAGGCCCCCGTAGTTCCCTTTTTCCTCTGTAAGCCTAACTCCACCACAATTGGTGCCCGTTTTTCTTAGGTTACTAACAAACCTTGCAATAGCTCCTTCTGAATTAAGGGTTCAGGGTCTAGGGTATAGGGCCTTGGGGGGGTCCCTACTGATAAGGAAGTGGCGAAGAGGGCGTGAGTTAGGGTTCAGGGGTGGTCGCTTGACGGGGTGGCGGCCTCAGTTCGATGGAGACTTGCTGCCCAAGCTTCCTGGAAAGTTGCTTGGCCGCCAAACTATGCAAGTTTGGGAAGAAGGGCCTACTGCATGGAATTCTGAAGCCTGAAACCTAAACTAGTTGCTGCTATGTCCGAAGTTCCAGACGCAACCCGCAACGTACTGGCTCAAGACTAGTGGCTGTGCGCGTTTGAAAGGTGCTGCCAACGGAGGCCTGATTCGGGTTCAGGGTTTGGGCTTTGGGGTTCAGGGTTCTCATGCTTTCGTCGAGTCGGAGTCGTCGTCGCCGCCGCAGCAGCAGCAGCAGGAGCCGCAGCAGCAGCAGCAGCAGCAGCAGCAGGAGGAGCAGGAGGAGCAGCAGGAGCAGCAGGAGCAGCAGGAGCAGCAGGAGCAGAAGGAGCAGCAGGAGCAGCAGGAGCAGCAGGAGCGGGAGTATACTACCTACTACTTCCGTACCGCCACGACTCCGTCGATGGCGGTAGTGAACATTTTTTGCCCTAAACCCTAAACCCTCAACCCTCAACCCTCAACCCTCAACCCTAAACCCTAAACCCTAAACCCTAAACCCTAACAAGAGCACCGAGGCCTCGATGGCGCGAGCTCCGCGACTCCTTTCGCTCCTCATCCTCGCTGCACTTGCAGCTCCGCAGCTTGGTCTAGATCGCCGGCATCATCTCCCCTGTTTATTTCATCAGCCTACTAAGCCTTAAGCCCGAAACCCCAAACCCTAAACCCTAAACCCTAAACCCTAAACCCTAAACCCTAAACCCTAAACCCTAAACCCTAGCCCTAAACCCTGAACCCAAACTCTCTCATCCCTAAGCTGCGAAAAGGGCTGGGCTATGCGGGTCAGGCAGTTGCTGGACTTCGTGTGCGGGCGCGCTGTGCCAAGTCGCGAACCTGCAGTCTCACGCAATGCAGAGGCAGAGCAGGGGTTGGGGGTTTGTCTGAAAATGCTTCTTACATTTTTTTGCACCCCGTTGTCCGTATATAATCCTTAGAGAGCCATAAACAGTTAGTTTTTTTTTTTTTTTTTATGAGGGTCCCCACAAACCTACCCGAGTTTAGGGTTCAAGGAGATGGTGGTGCCTTCTGGAGCGTCCCAGGGTTTGTAAACGTCTTTTGAGGGCGTTTAGGGGTTTAGGGCTTAGGGCTTTGGGCTTTGGGCTTTGGGCTTTGGGCTCAGGGCTTAGGGTTTAGGGTTTAGGGTGATTTGTTCTTCACACTTGAGCCGGCGAAGCATCTTCCCACGTCATGCGGAGGGCTGGGCACTGCACAGCTATAGTGATTCCAGGTGGGCCCACCGCCTCAGAAGCCGTTCTTCAAGCGCCGTTGGGGCCTTAAACACTTACCAGCTGAATTTCGGATTCAGGCGCTCAAGATCGTCCCCTTATGTACCCTATACAGTCCCTTAAAGGGTGAGGAAGGGGGCTATATGGTACCTGATCTCCATAGATAAGAACAAGTAAGCGAAGTCCCTCAGGTACAGTTTTGCCATGCCCTGTCAGTAGAGAAGGGGATTGGGCCTAGGGCGTAGTGCTCAACTCTAGACCCTAAACCAGACCAGTTTGGGGGAACTGTTTTGCTCCGTGCGCGGGGGGGGGGAGACTTCCTTTGAATTGGGGTTGTGGAACATGTTTTGGGCCGGGGGGGGGGGGGGTATGTGCAGGCCACCTTGGCCAACTCTGGCTGTCGGTATGGCAGATCCATCGACACCGTTGTCTGCCCCCATCTTGTACCTTAAACGCAAGCCCCGAACCCCAAGCCCAACACCCTAAAGCCCTTAAACCCCACACCCTAACCCTAAACCCTCAAACCTTGAAACCTTAAACCCCAAACCCTAAACCCTAAACCCTTATCAGGGTTTCCGACCATAGCGGTACCTCTTCTACGCCCCAAATCGAATCGAATCCCCCCTCAAAGGGACCCCTATCAAGGGTACCCTTATTTTCGGAAGCCCCTAAACCCTAAAACCTTAACACCCTAAGCCCGAAACCCTTAACCCTTAAACCTTAAACCCTTCAACCCTTCAACCCTTCAACCCTTAAACCCTTCAACCCTTCAACCCTTAAGCCCTTAAACACTTAAACCCTTAAACCCTGAAACCCTTAAACCCTTCAACCTTTCAACCCTTAAACCCTTAGACCCTTAAACCCTTAAACCCTTAAACCCTTAAACCCTTAAACCCTTAAACCCTTAAACCCTTAAACCCTTAAACCCTTAAACCCTTAAACCCTTAAACCCTTAAACCCTTAAACCCTTAAACCCTTAAACCCTTAAACCCTTAAACCCTTAAACCCTTAAACCCTTAAACCCTTAAACCCTTAAACCCAGACCCTACACCCTAAACCCTAGCCCGAAACCCTAGACCCTAAACCCTAAACCCTAGCCCTAAACCCTAGACCCTAAACCCTAGACCCTAAACCCATATGGCTGCCTTCAAAAGGACCTCCGGGAACCAACCCGCCAAAGCCGCCCAAGGCCGAACCGGGTCCTCTCTCTGAGCCTATGTTTGGGGTTGTAGGGTTTGGGGTTTAGGGTTTTGGGGTTGTAGGGTTTAGGGTTTGAGGGTTCGAGGGTTTGAGGGTTGTAGGGTTTAGGTTTTGGGGTTAGGGTTTAATGTTTAGTCGGGGCTTAGTATGGCGGAAAAAGGTTTTGGGGTGTAGGGTTTCGGGGTTCAGTGTTTTGGTTTTTGGGGTTTTGGGGCTTTTGGGTTTAGTGTTTTCGGGTTTGTGGGTTTTTGAGGTTTAGTATGAGGGGACAAGGCATTTAGGGGTTTATGGTTTCGGGATTTAGAGGTTTAGTATTCGGGAAAAAGGTTGTTAGGGGTTGAGGGTGTTTGGGTTTGAGGGTTGTTGGGGTTTGTGGGTTTTGGGGTTGAGGGTCTTAGGGTTTGAGGGTTCTAGGGTACTAGGGTTCTGAGGTTTGGGGGGTTTAGGGTTCAGTGTCCAGGGTTTAGGGTTTTATGGTTTTCGGATGTTAGACTTTTCAGGCTTAGGGTTTAGAATTTCACGTTCCGGATGCAGGGGTGCTCATGATAGTTGGTCGCTTCATGGCCTTATAGGCCCTACCCAAAAATATGACAGGCAAGTGTCGCGATAGGTTACCCTAAACCCTAAACCCTAAACCCTAAACCCTAAACCCTAAACCCTAAACCCTAAACCTGTTCCAGAGTCACTCGAACTCAAAGCCTATGAGAGGCATCGCAGTTCAGCATGCTCGACGTCATCTACATCCGGAAGTACTTGGCTGGAAGCCAGAAGGCAAGAGAAGGGAGGGGGGGGGTGATCTAGGGCTTTGGGATTTGGGTTCCTAAACCCCAAACCCTAAACCCTAAACCCTAAACCCTAAACCCTAAACCCTAAACCCTAAACCCTAAACCCTAAACAGGGCTTAGGGTTTACAGCTTAGCCCGGCTCGCTCTTTCCGGCACAGGAGCTCCAGAAGGCGTTGAACATGTTCTCCAACATGGACCCCTACATGAGAGGCTTGCTTCGGGTGCTCACGCTGCCTCCACCGAAGCCCTAAACCCGAAATCCCTAAACCCGAAATCCCTAAACCCTAAACCCTAAACCCTAAACCCTAAACCCTAAACCCTAAACCCTAAACCCTAAACCCTAAACCCTAAACCCTAAACCCTAAACCAAGCATGGCTGAAAAAGGCCGCATCCCGGCCTTCATTGAGAAGACGTCGCCGGCTCAGCACACGACTCCGATCATGGGTTAGGGTTTAGGGTCTGGGGTTTGAGTTTCAGGGTTTAGGGTTCAGAGTTTAGGGTTTAGGGTTCAGGGTTCAGGGTTCAGGGTTTAGGGTTTAGGGTTCAGGGTTTAGGGTTCAGGGTTTAGGGTGCTCCCTCTCCATCGAAGAATCGACAGTCGAAAGGAGCCTTTTGAACATGAAGATCCCTCTCTGAGAGCTTCTCACGCGCCCTGCGCGCACAGTGAGCCGAAGCACTGCCAGCGTACCTGCCAGGGGGCCCAATAGGGTTTAGGGTTTAGGGTTTAGGGCTTAGGGTTTAG
Organism: Symbiodinium natans; assembly: GCA_905221605.1. NCBI lineage: Eukaryota > Dinophyceae > Suessiales > Symbiodiniaceae > Symbiodinium > Symbiodinium natans. The sequence goes on along the minus strand of CAJNDS010002212.1, from coordinate 562,320 downwards.
GATGTTGGAGTCATGAAGACTCAGTTCAGAGGAACCCAGAAAATCAAGGCTTTGTGAAGCCAAAGATGTTGACACGGTTGACACAGCATTTGTCGTGGCATCTTGTGGGCAAAGTGTCTTCGGCAAGTGTAGACCGCAGCAAATTTTCGGTGGGAGGGCCAGCTGGCACCGCGAAGGTTGCACAGGCAGACAAGCCTTTAAGCAGCATCTCACGAGCTGATGATACGATTCACTGCCTGCCTTAGAACCTAGCATCTAGGCACATGACCCTAAACCCTAAACCCTAAACCCTAAACCCTAAACCCTAAACCCTAAACCCTAGTCCCCTCTTCAAAGTCCTCCCGGAAGCTTGTTCATCAAGGCCTGTCCGGAAGTCAAAAGGGAGCGCAGCGAAGTGGAGAGAGTTTTTCCGAGGATTCGTAGCTATCCGCTTTCCAAGCCCTTCCGAATTCTTTCCAGATTTTAGGCTTTTGCCTTGATCCGAAACTCATGCCTGCAGCGTTTCACTCCAGATGCTTCACGACAGCCAGGCATCATATGCCCCAAACCGCACTAACCTCCAAGACGCTGCCAGAAGTCCACATCCTGGCCAGACTCTGCAAGACTTCGCCACAGCTGTAGCACCCCGGTCTCTTCGCAGCTCTGCAACAGATCGTCATAAAGAATCCATCATGCCACCACAACCCCCACGCAGTTTGGGAGAGTTTTGCTGACCCGCCCACCATGCACGCCATTCTGCCCTGAGTGCTTGCTGCGCCCTCGAATGTCGAAGAGGGCTGCGCAGACACGATGGCCGACTCCCTCGTCGTGGCAGACGCGTCGCAGGCAGGGCGCGCTCTTGAGGGGCTACCCTTATAATCCCCTTAAAACCAGAAAGGGTGCCCAATTTTTATTCCTAGGTTACTCCCGGGTCTAGATAACTAGCAACTATTGTAGAGCATCCTCATGATGGTAGCCTAGTTGAGGTTGCTCAACACGAACCCCTCGTTGCCTTGAGCTCCACGGATCATAAGTTAGGAAACATGGCCCCTTTGTAGGGTACCCCCAAAAAAGGGGGCCCAAAAGTTTGGAATTGTGGCCCCTTGCTTTGGGGTGGTTTTCTTCAGCAAATAGTAACCCCTAACCCCTAACTCCTAACCCTAAACCCTAAACCCTAAGCCCTAAACCCAAAGTTAGGAAACCACTATCGCCAAGGCCCTGGTTCTGGCAGGTGCCGCGCGGTCTTCCGTGGCTGCAGGGGCCCCAAACCTGCCTTGCCATGTCTCTGCCCTTCCGCAGCTCCCAAGCCCAACACCCAGGCCCTAGTCCCTGAACCCCAAACCCTGAACCCCAAATCCTAAACCCTAAACCCTAAGCCCTAAACCCTAAACCCTAAACCCTAAACCCTAAACTCTAACCCTAAACCCTAAGCCCTAAACCCTAAACCCTAAACCCTAGCCCCTCGAGCTCAGGAGCACGCTCTGGTGCTCTATGACGACAGTCCGCCACATGGAGGGAGGAGTGGGGGCTCGGCGGGAAAGCCTCGCAGTCACCTGTGCCAGGCGAGAACAAGCGCAAAGCAAGAGGTGCCGGCGGCGTCCCAAAGAAGGGCAAGAGGTGCGGATCTTGCGAGTCGCATTTGTTCTAGGGTTTAGGGTTTAGGGGTTTATATAGGGTTTAGGGTGGCTTCTGTTCTGCTCTTGAGACATGTTTTTGAGGGTTTTGGGTTTAGGGTTTAGGGTTTAGGGTCACCTAAACCCACTTCCACTGAGGTTCGGCCTTCCAGAGGATAAGCCGTTCGTGGCTCAGCCCTGCGAACTGGAACCCATGTAACCGACTGGGGGTTAGGGTTTAGGGTTTAGGGTTCAGGGCTTAGGGTTTAGGGTTTAGGTTTAGGGGTTTAGGTCCTGGTGAGTTCAAAGCGCATGGTCAAGCGGCGCGAGGTTTCGGCCTCTACCCTATGTAGAGCTCCCCGTGGGGCTTTCCGAGGTTGAGGCCCATTGCCTGCTGGTTTAGGGTTAGGGTTTAGGGTTTAGGGTTTAGGGTTTAAGGTTTAGGGTTTAGGGTTTAGGGTTTAGGGTTTAGGGTTTAGGGTTTAGGGTTTAGGGTTTAGGGCTTCCTCCGCAAACTCCTGGTATCTCCACTTCTCAGAATGTGTGCAGGTCGACCAGTTCTTGCGGGAGCAAAGACTAGAGGACCTGAACCGGAAGCTTCAGGCGCCACCGTTTTCCTAAGGTTGGACCCTAAACCCTAAACCCTAAACCCTAAACCCTAAACCCTAAACCCTAAACCCTAAACCCTTGGTTGAAGGGATTTAAACGGATCCGAAGTATGGGCCCTCATTACGTGCAGTGTATAGAAGGGTTACATTTCCGGGGACCCAAATTAAGGGGCCCATACTTCGGATCCCCTAGTTTTGAGACTTCATCTAGGCCCTAAACCCTAAACCCTAGAAGACTCTTCCTCAGCTGAAAATCCCCCTGATTCCTTCTCTTTGCTGGCCTAGTTGCAGCAGCTGGAGGATGCCGTGGGCTCGGACCATCCATAGCCTGGGATGTTCTCCCTCAAACTAACAGTCCTTAGTAGGGCTTATAGTAAGAGGGACTAGAATCCCCTATGAAGGACTGTTAGTATAAGAGGGAACATCCCAATCCCATAGCCCGTCCTTAGTGCAGCATGAGGACACTTGGGGATCTTTCTGCCAGAGCACGAAATGAGGTGGAGCCGGACATCCGGCCTCCGTCACCCCCGCCGCTCTATGACCGCAGCCTGATCGCAACACTGGGCTCTGGAAGTAATCTAGCAGAAGCCGCATAAAGGTACTAGAATATTCATACCCTTGAGGTCGGTACTAGCATCCAGACCTCAACGTATGGCACGTGTGCAAGTCGCTTTGATTCAAGGATGTAACGCGACAGTCTTCCAGGTCAGGGAAATCGCCTCAACACCCGCGAAGTCCGCATCCGCAAGGCTCTGCTTTGGGAGGCTAATGCCCTTCAGGCATGCCCAAAAGCCCGAAACCTCCAACCCCCAACCCTAAACCTTGGTTCAACAACTAGCGATCAATGTGCTGGGAATTGGGGGTTTCCGAAATCTCGGGTACCCGATTGGAATTTGGGGAGGTATTCTGACCCCGAAACCCTAAACCCTAAACCCTAAACCGCGGCACGTAAACTCCCAATTCGGGAGGCCATGATGGCCGAGTTCAACCGACTCATCAGGCCGGCGCAGAGTCACTTCGCAGATTCGATGCTCGGATATGGGGGTTTAGGGTTTAGGGTTTAGGGTTTAGGGTTTAGGGTTTAGGGTTTAGGGTTTAGGGGTACCTTTATTGGGGTCCTCAGTATAAGGGAATCGTTCTATTTGGGGTCTAAAATGGGGGTCCCTTCTGTTCGTAAAGCCCCATATGTGCCTGTCAGTGGGTCAGAAGTTCTAAGCTCCTAAACCCTAAACTCCTAAGCCCTAAGCGCAAACCGGAGGTACATGCTCAAAAACCTGGAGAACTATGTTCCTCCAGATGGATGGAAGCCACAACGTCTGGTCAAGAAGTGCCAGGGCCGCATGAGATGTTGCAGGCATGTAATATAAAAATTCGTATATATATATATATATATATGTATATAACACAGTATGGTATTTAATACAAGATTCTATATGTATATATATGTATTTACCATATGTTTTAGTACGTACTCTCTTATATGAGGCTGCACTGCATTGTGTGACATCATATCTTATCATCGTATGTGTTCTATTGGTACAGTATGTACATGTACGTCGCAGTGCCTAAGAGTCTCACGTGGTCTCATCTGCCACTCAGGATCATCATCCCGTATGAGTGCCGCCCTCAGACCTGCAGGGGGGAAGGTTGTAACCCTAAACCCTAAATCCTAAACCCTAAACCCTAAATCCTAAACCCTAAACCCTAAATAGGACCTTAGGGTGTCGGGTGTAGGGTGCAACTTCATCGTTTCTCTCGGCTCGAAACGCGCAAAAGGCATCTGTCTTAGAGCTGCGAGGATGAGGGGCTCACGGCCCATTCGGTCGGTGGCCCGCTGGGGCGCCGCCGCGGGGGTGGCTGCCCTGTCGCGGCTGGATCGCCCCCCCCGTGCCATGGCGCAGCGACGCGAGGTCCGCTGCCAGAGCCCTCCGAGTCCCAGCCACTCTCCTCTTCGGAATGTCTTCCTATTTTTAATGCTTGTGTTGATGTGAGACCCCAAGAAGGGATCCAAAGGATGTTTCCTTCAGATGCCAGTTGCAGTTACGAAGGTCTCCTTGAGAATTCTGTGTTTTGGGACTTGTTGATAGCAACTCAAGGAAGATATTTAAGGATATGAACTTCTCTTGAGGCTCTAGGAGGGGAGTAGAAGTCCTAATCCCAAAACCTTAAGCCCAAAACCCTAAACGGCCCTAAACCCTAAACCCTAAACTTTCCATAAACCCTAAACCCTGAGGCTACTACGGCTCCTACAGCGGAGACCGCTTCGGTGGTGGGATCGGACGCAGGGTGGGAATCGATGAGAGGGAGGTGCTGCCGCTCCCAGGAACGGGTGTTGTGCCTTAGTAGCTGAACGAGTACACTTGGTTTAGGGTTTAGGGTTTAGGGTTTAGGGTTTAGGGTTTAGGGTTTAGGGCTTTTAGGCATGCTATAACCCACTATAGAACTGCAAAGTGCACACCCTTTTGGGGTTCATGAACTCAGCAACTGAGGTGCGCGTCGCGACCTTCACCGAGACTCACGAGAGGCTCAGGGAGTGGGCCACAGCCGAAAACTGGAAGCACGCCACGGAAATGCATAAGTCGGCGTACTTCACCAGAACTACGAATGAGATCCAAGAGAGCGTCTTGGAGCATGTTCGCCAACATTATTGCAGCACGCCATACGTCGCGGAGAAGCCCATTACAATGGCCTTGTTTCGCCTCACAGACACTGAGGAGTTCGAGAAGAATCGTTGCAATCGGAGGCTGCAGCAACTGCCCATGGTGGTTCACGGCGTTTTCGATGAGGCAGTCGAGCCATGCATTGTTGACTTTGCGAACAAACGCTTGGGCGGAGGCTGGCTGAGCTACGGGTGTGTTCAGGAAGAGATCCTGGGATCTTGTTAAGGAACTTGAGTCAGTTGCCGTTATGTGGGCTTATCACAAAGAGTATGCTTTCCTCATTGTGGCAAGTTAACTTAAGATCCTCAGCAAGAGAACCCAGGATTCTTTTCATTGAGCGGCCTGACTTTGGGGCAATGTGTGCGCGCAGCCTACTGGAGATGCCCGATCCTACAAAGGACCTCAGCCCCAAACCCGAAACCCCTAACCCCAAACCCCAAACCCTAAACCCCGAACCCTGAACCCCAAACCCTAAACCCCGAGCCCTAAACCCCAAACACTAAACCCCGAACCCCAAACCCCGAACCCTAAACTCCGAACCCTAAACCCCTAGCCCTAAACCCCTAATCCGAATCCCTAAACACTTAATTCCTGCATACATGAAGGAGCCTTTGGCCAGCCCCTTCTCCATGGAGCCCAACGAGGCCTCAGGGGGTTGATGTCGAGAATCGTTCTTAAAAGTTCTATGGGCTTAGGGTTGAGGGTTCAGGGTTTAGGGTTTAGGGTTTAGGGTGTTACAACCCTATGTTAACCCCATATCAAGCCCATATCCATATAGCCCTGCCTGGCCTGAATAGCCCTGTATGAACCCCATAGATCTAACAGAATAGAATCCCTTAGGTCCCCCCTAAACCCTAAACCCTAAACCCTAAACCCCAAACCCCAAAAAAGCACCCCAGGCCTGGGTCCTGCGCGGGGCTCCCCGCTTTGCGAAGATCGGCTGGTACGGCCGGGCGCCCAAGGATGCGCTGACGAAGGTGAGGCTCCTGGACCCCGACGCCAAGCTGCCCTCAGTGATCGGGTTTGGGGTTTAGGGGTTTAGGGTTTAGGGTTTGAGGTTTAGGGTTTAGGGTTTAGGGTTTAGGGTTTAGGGTTTAGGGTTTAGGGTTTAGGGTTTAGGGTTTAGGGTTTAGGGTTTAGGGACCCCAAACCCCCAAACCCATAAACCCCAAAACCCATAAACCCTGAACCCCACAACCCTGAAGGGCAGGCCTTTTGATAATGTCTGGGTTAGGGTTAAGGTGTCAGGGGTTTAGGATTTCATGATCTCTGGGTTAGGGTTTAGGGCTACTGGGCTACTGGGCAAACTAATGCCTAAACCCTAAACCCTAAACCCTAAACCCTAAACCCTAAACCCTAAACCCTAAACCCTAAACAAGCCAGGAAGAGGATCGGAGAACCGCCCCAACAGTCGTGGCCATCGATGCCATCAAGGCCAGCTTTGAAGTTTACAGCCCGGAGCACCTGAAGCTGATGCTCCGAAGCTGGGTTTACTAACGGGGTTATAAGGAAGGGCCCCTAGAAGGGACCCTCAATCATATTCCCCTATATAGCCCTGATATATATATATATATATATACATATATGTATGTACCCTATATAGCCCCTACATAGGGATTGAGGGTTTCGAGGGATTACGACTCCCCTGAATATACTCCTAATATGGCCCTTTTATTCCCTTAAAGGATCTTTAAAAAAGGGTTCCCCAAAGCCAAGGGTGCGACCTTATGGGTCTGGCACCCTAACCCTAAACCCTAAACCCTGAACCCCAAACCCTAAACCCTAAACCCTAAATGCTCCGAAGCTGGGTTTCGAGGGATACCCAAAAAGTATATACTTTTTTCCAGGGTCTACTCCAAAGTAGGGTTAAGACTCGTACCGCCGAGGTTGTACCCCTAAAGCTTCCCCCCGTTAACATACTGCTAATATGGCCCTTATATTCCCTTGTTGGATGGTGTTTACCCAAGTAGAGGATACCCTTAATATACCGCCCCCCCCTCCCCAAATAGTAGAACCCCCTCCCCTTTTTTCGGGAACCTGAAACTTGTGCTCCCAAGCTGGGTTCTTGAAGGGGTACACCGAGGGACCCCTAGAAGGGACCCTTCATCTTATTCCCCAATTTAACCCCTATGTCGGTTTAGGGGTGGGGGTCTGGGGGTTTTAGGGCTTTCGGGGAATCAAGGAACTTACCCTAACTTGCTCTAACATGGGCTTCCAGCCTGAACCATGCGCGGCTTCCTGGTTTTGTGGTAACTTAAGCAAAGTTCCCCAACGAGAACCCAGGAAAGGCTTATACCGGCTTCGTGGCTGTCAAGGAGGATAAGATGCTCGGGGAGCTCGAGGTGAGCACCGGCAGCTGGGGCTGCGGAGCATTTTTCAACAGCGAGCCGGTGATGTTCGCCATCCAAGCCCTGGCAGCGAATGCCGCCGGGGTTCGCTTGGTGTATCATACCTTGGGTGATGGACGACGCTTGGCACCTGCCTTTGAGCTGCTGGAAGATGCAATGGTTCGCAAGCTGACGGTCGCCGAGGCCCTGGAAGCCTTGGCTGAGAGGTGTGCAGCTGACCCTGCCTTCCGCACGAAGTACAGACCAAAGTCGTCTCTGTAGCGCGAGCTGAAGAAGCTCATAACTTATTCAATATGTGTGATTATATGTATAACCTATGCACCCACATGTACATGTATATGTATATGTATGTGCAGATATGTATACATGTCTTACAGGCGTATATGTATGTGTATATATATATATATACATATTGGATACTGAATTTAGAGAAGATACACTATAGCAGAATTGTAGACGTCAAGCGCACGGCCCTTGCAGATGGCAACATGGCCAGAAGTGCCATAGGCGAGGAGGCAGCCACGCACGCGACCGCGTCAAACTGCGTCGGAGGAGTGACAGACATGCTGATTTCCCAAGAGCCCCTGAAACGGGCTTCGGGTTCCACCCAGAACCCTAAACTTTGAGTACTGCCGGTGTATAGGTTATCATAAGTTAGCCCACGTACGGCTGCGCCAAGGAAGTACCCGAACGCTTCCTTCATGGGAACAGCACTCAGTGTGATTCACTCTGATGCTCCTTTGCATCGCGAGATCTCTGCATCCTGACAAGGTGTCATAATTGGCGCCCGCGGCGTGAACCACAAGCGCTTGCAGGCCAGAGCAAGCACGCCGCTAGACCCTATACCCTAAACCCTAAACCCTAAACCCTAAACCCTAAACCCTAAACCCTAACCCCGATTCATTTGTTGCAATTTGCGACCCTTGGCCTCACCTGCAGGAAGCCAGTGGTTGCCGAATCTTCATTCGGGGGAAGGAGCGTAGCGCAAGTTCCTCTCGTAGAGAATACCCGCAGCCTCGGCAAGCTGCTGCAGTCGACTGTGGACTCAACACCCTAAACCCTAAAAGCTAAACACTCTAAACCCTAAAATTCATGGAAAAGCCACACAGACTTCAGGACATCGGCGACAAATGGCAAACCGATGAGGAGCTGCACATGCCCCAACATGCCCGATGCCTGGGCGGGGTTTAGGGTTTAAGGTTTAGGGGGTTGAGGGTTTAGGTTTAGGCTTTGGGGGTTTAGGTGCATCCTTAAAAATCTGTGGTGGTCCTTTGTGGATGCGTGGATGGAGACGACCACCGAGCTGGTATGTGTGTTGAGTTGCAACATGACGCAACTCAGGTTCACATCGAGGGGGATACTGAAGAGCAGATTGAGACGGCCACAAATCTCATCATGCCGCCCAATCCCCAGCTGGACTCAGCCCCAAAGCCCCAAACCGAACCCCCAAGCCCAAAGCCCCAAAACCAAAACCCCAAACCGAACCCCCAAGCCCAAAGCCCCAAGCCCCAAACCCTAAAGCCCCAAACCCTAAACCCTAAATCCTAAACCCCAAGCCCCAAACCCTAAACCCCAAGCCCAGGCTTCTCAACCCAGAGAGCCCGGAGTTTGAGTACGCCAGGCCTGGGCACTCTCCACCAGAATTCATTGTGCGTCGGGTTCAGGGTTTGGGGTTTAGGGGCAACTAGCCCAGAGACCCTTCACCTCAAATGTGGGAGTGGCAGGGGAGGATGCACTGTCCGCTCCCGGACGCCTTCATTTTAGGAAACGGCAGTCCAGACTGGCTCTTGGGCTCAGCTTCCCCATTGTGGAAGGCAGCCAGTTTGAGTATAGTTTAGGGTTTACCAACGCGAGCCCACTATGTTGGGAAACCCTAAGGCCTAAACCACGCCGATTTCAGGAATTCCCCCCAAATTCTGAAAACCCCCCAAGCGACAGAACCCTAAACCCTAAACCTAAACCCAAGCCGTAGATCCTTAACCGGTCAAGAGGACCCACGGCATGCAGCAAGTGGCGATTGTCAACGGCTTCACGCTGAAGAAGTGTGGACCTCAGACAGCAGGGTTGAGGGTTTAGGGTTTAGGGGTTTAGGGGTTTAGGGGTTTAGGGTTTAGGGGTTTAGGGGTTTAGGGGTTTAGGGGTTTAGGGGTTCAGGGGTTTAGGGGTTTAGGGGTTTAGGGGTTTAGGGATTTCGGGGTTTAGGGGTTTAGGGGTTTAGGGGTTTAGGGGTTTAGGGATTTAGGGGTTTAGGGGTTTAGGGGTTTAGGGTTCAGGGTTTAGGGTTTAGGGTCTATGCAGCTTGTCCTTGAGCTTTCCAGAAAGGGCCACCTTGACCTGTGCAGGACGGAGCAGCGATGTGGGGTGTGTGGAGCCCTTGGGCATCTAGGCTACGAGCTCAGGGAAGTGCCTCCAAGCAAACGCGAGGTTGCACTTACTGTTGGTTAAACCCTAAACCCTAAACCCTAAACCCTAAACCCCAAACCCGGGGGAATGGGGTACCCTAGAAAATCCCTTGAAGCGTATATATAGGAATCATTCCCTGCTAGCCAACAGTGAGTACAGCAAGCTCCAGATGTGACAGTTCGCCGTAAACTGAAGCCACATGCAAGATTCCTATGAGTACTGCCAGAGACGTGCTTCTCCAATGTCTGTGTAGTGATACCTAGTCCTAATTCTAAAACTGGATACGAGTTCACGCCAGAACCCTGCATTCTTCTTTGGCCGCCACGTGCAGGTTTTGATTGCCCAGAGACGGAGGCCTTCAGCTACAAGTGCGGTGCCCAGACTCTCTGTACCCCTTGATTGCAGCTTCTAAACACTGGGACCTTGGGGACAAGGAATAGCGGATTGAAAGACACCCCAAAAAGAGGTCCCCAACGTTGTTTTCAGTTTCAACCTTCTGTTCAGTCAGGATGGCTGATGTCAAGTGCACCATCTGCGGCGATCGGGGGCACGTGGCCTCTGACTGCAAACAAGCGGCCGAGCAGCATAAGAAGGACCGCAATTTGGCACTGAGAGGAAGGATCAGACTGGGGATCTGTAACCCTAAACCCTAAACCCTAAACCCTAAACCCTAAACCCTAAACCCTAAACCCTAAACCCTAAACCCTAAACCCTAAACCCTAAACCCTAAACCTGTCTGTTGTAGGGGGATCTTCGCAAGACACGGCATGGACGGAAGCTGATCGCAGCTTCGGCTCAAGGAACCATGGGCTGCCAGGGGCCCTTCCCCGCAAAGGTCTCTTCTGAGATGAGGCGAGAGAGCACGAAACTCTGTGTTTAAGGGGTTTGGGTTTAGGGTTTAGGGTTTAGGGTTTAGGGTTTAGGGTTTAGGGTTTAGGGTTTAGGGTTGGTGCTTTACTGTAACTTTAGACAATAAGAGTAGCAACAAAAAAAGTATTAGCAATAATCTTTGTAGTGCTTTACTGTAACTTTAGATCCTTAGGCTTTTTTTGGGGTCTATTGGGATTCTTAAGAAGGCAGCTAAAACTTAGGTTTCTAGCTACCCTGCTAAGTGCAGCCAAGGAAAATCATCGTCGTGCGCCATGGGGAGAGGCTGGATGAAGCGGACCGGGAGGCATGGAGGAATCTGCGGACACACGACACGCAATATGACCCTCCCTTGACTGCCACAGGCACGGGGCCAAGAAAGAGACGTGGTAGGCATCATTCCATATGTGCATGTGAGCCCCAAACCCTAGTCCGAAGTGTAGGCCCTCTGAACACACGAAGCGGAAGGCTGGAAGCAGTCGAGCGGCGCCGGCAAGCAGATCTTGCAGGACTTGCAGCGCACGTCCACGCCAGTGGCTTGCATCTACAGCAGCCCGACGTCGCGAACCATGGCCACGGCGGCGGCCATCGCGAAGGAGCTCAAGGCACCGGGGGTCACCCCGGCATATGGCCTCAACTGCTGCGCCGCGGCGAAGATGGTCGGGGTGGCCTCACGCTACTTCGGGCGCCCTGCGGACGAAGCCACCATGAGAGGGGTTCCGGTGTCCTGCTGGCCACCCGTGGGTGATGTGGAAGAGGTCCACAAGAGAAACCGGAGCTCTCACGGATTTGTGGACACCGTGCAGGAACTGGCAAGCGCGCACGCTTGCGGCGAGGCCGTCGTAATGGTCACCCACAGGGAAGGCATCTGGGAGGTTTCCAGGTAGGCCCTTTGGGATATTTTGTATGTTCCCTTATTGGGCTGAAGAGGCCAAATAGGAGGATTCCTCGATAATAAGGACCCAATATGGAACCCCCTCTAATTTCGGAAATCCCCATTTAGGAAAACCCTAAACCCTCAACCCTCAACCCTCAACCCCAAACCCTAAACCCCAAACCCTAAACCCTAAACCCTAAACCCTAAACCCTAAACCCGGGGCCATCCGAGGTCTTGAAGCACCTCCACATGTCACCAACGGGCAAGTACTGCAGCACGCACTACTTGCAGTACGACCACGACGCGAAGAAGATCCAGCTTTGGAACCCCGAGGACCCTGAAGGGTTTAGGGTTTAGGGTTTAGGGTTTAGGGTTTAGGGTTTAGGGTTTAGGGTTTAGGGTTTAGGGTTTAGGGGGAAAGGCTTTGAACCTTTCAGGGTGCAGATTGGTTCTCCCATGAGGATCACGTCGCGGAGTCGCCGACCGGCTTGGAGACGGCTGTGGCGACGTTGCGGACAGTTTGGGGGGGGGAAAAATTGCCAGGGCGACGACTTTATAAGTCATGCCCGAAAGATAGGGACCTGATAGCACCTCTGGGAGAACGCGCGGTAGGAAGTTACATCTGACTGACAGGATTGGGTCAGATGAGTCTCCCACCACGCCGGCGAAGGGGAAGGGGCGTGTTCTCCTGGAGCTGCCAGGCTGCGTGGGCCCTGGCCCAACAGTCGCTGCTATCCGCTTGCAGATCGTCAAAAATCTTGTAACCTCGCATGGCTGATGCCCAGGCAGTGAGCGTCTATGGCAGACCCCGGGCGTTGCAGGGCTTTGGGTCGAGGGCGCAGCGACGGTGGCGACGGGGGAGGCGCCGGGAAGATTCAGCGGTAGCAAAGGGGAACAAGGGGGTTCATGGTTCATGGTTCATGATCATATAAAAGTGATATGGCAAAGGAGGCATAAGAGCGTGAGGCCTTTGGAAGGGCTGCCCCATGCAGGTGGTTGAGCTGCTGAGCAGCCCACAGGCCAGCGAAGGCTGGCGAAAGCAAAGTCCATGGACCCCTTGCCCCGTTCACAGTTCTTGAAAGCGCTTTGCCATTCAGGAGAAGCTGGGGATTTCGTCTTCATTCGGAAAGACAACGGCATTGAAGGTTGGACCCCTGCAAAGCACCTGAAGCCGATCTTGACGTTCGATTGACTAAACAGCACATGGCGTGAAGTGCTCCGTCTGAGATGGTGCCTTCAGCGGCAGAATTCGACCCGCAGCACGTTTCCGTGCTGGTGGAACGTATGTTCTCCACTGGAGCTCTTTCCTCATGCGCCGTGCACGCTGCAGCGCGAAGCAGGCAGCGCGAAGCAGAAGCATGTGATTCGCCATGTACAGTCGGGCGACGTGAGGAAAACGTGCATGGCTTCGATGGATAGGGGCACATTCTTTATGATCAGCCCTGTGAGTGTTCTGCCGTAAACCCCAAACCCTAAACCCTAATTAAACCCTAAACCCTAAACCCTAAAACCCTAAAACCCTAAAACCCTAAAACCCTAAAACCCTAAAACCCTAAAACCCTAAAACCCTAAAACCCTAAACCCTACTCCCCACACCTTGCCCCATGAGAAGCCCGCAGGAGAACGTGGATTGGAAGGAGGAAGCAGAGAAGAAGCGGGAACTCGATGCGGAGTACGTCCGCCTCTTAAGGGGTTTAGGGTTTAGGGTTTAGGGTTTAGGGTTTAGGATTAGGTCCTGCCAAGTGTATAGGCGGTTCAGGGCTAGGGGTTCACGTTACAACTGTATATGCTCAGTTCTCAAAAAGGTGGGTCCCTTTTTGGGGTACTGGTCCCAAGTTATTAGGGGCTTTTGACAGTACCCCCAAAGGGGACAATAAATTGCAGAAGTGACCATATGAGGCAGGTTTTTTGCTATGGTTTTTGGCGAGTGTATATAGGGTTCCTTCTGGGTGGGTGCATGCACGGGGTGTCCTTTAGGAAAACTTCAAGCAAACAGATATAGCCCAGTCAAAATCCCGGACGCCGCCATGAACCTCCAAGTGTTCCCTACCCTCCCTGAACCCTCGACCCTAAACCCTAAACCCTAGCCCTAAACCCTAAACCCCAAACCCTCAGGAGAGGATGATGAGCGAGCTCGGGCTCTCCACAAGCACGACCAAGAAGCCTCCAGCACCTCCAGGCACTCCCCAGAGATCCGAAAGCCAAGACCGCTCTTTCAGACCTCCGGTTCACTGAAGAACTCCCTAACCTTCACGTTAGGCACCAAGCCCTAAACCTGAAGCCCTAAACCTTAAACCCTAAACCTTAAACCCTAAGCCTGAAACCCTAAACCTTAAACCCTAAACCTTAAACCCTAAGCCTGAAACCCTAAACCCGAAACCCCGAGGCTGGGTAGAAATAGTTTTAGGATCCTCGGGGGGTGAGGGGGGCAGGGGGAAGGGCTCCAAGAAGCCGAAAAACCAAACATGCCGAAAGGCTAAACCCGCCCAAGCCCGAAAAG
>CAJNDS010002212.1:520965-543465 GCA_905221605.1 Symbiodinium natans | reverse complement strand
CCTCCGGTACGGCCACGGCAGCCTTTGCGGCCCTGGGCGCCCAGACCGTGGGCAGCGAACTCAGAGAGCATCTGGAGGTTTAGGGTTTAGGGTTTAGGGTTTAGGGTTTAGGGTTTAGGGGTTAGGGGTTAGGGGTTAGGGGTTAGGGGTTTCGAGGTTGAGGGTTCAGGGTTTAGCGTGGTAGGGTTCAGGGTTTTTATCGTTTGCTGGTGTCAAGGGGTTTAGGGTTCAGGCTTCATGGTTTGGGGTTCAGGTTGCTATCCGACCTCTAAACCCTAAACCCTAAACCCTAAGAAGATGAGACTCTGTGAGAGAATCGCCAGCCCTTGGATCCTCTTAAGCCACATGTCACAAGAAGCCCGGCGTCTCCCAGGAACCTCAGAATACACAAGGAGCCCTTTGATGGCTTTAAGGGGTTTAGGGTATAGGGTTTAGGGTTTAGGGTTTAGGGTTTAGGGTTTCGGGAACCTAAGCCCACAAGGGTACCTAAGCCCTAAGAATCCCAAATGCATCAAAATTCGAAGGCTGGCAAAGGAGCGCCGTATCGGCCGCCCCGCCCCGTCGGCCGCTCAGAAGGGGGTTTTTAGCTTTCGGGCTTCCAAGGCCCCCACCTGTTCAGCCGTCGAAACCCCTAAGCCTAAACCCTAAACCCTAAACCCCAAACCCCCTAAACCTAAACCCTAAAAGCCGAACACCCAGATCGGAGATTTTGAGCCAAGCTGAGGCAGCCAGGCCCTGGTCAGCAGGTTCGGGTGTGGAGGGAGGGGTGCGGGTGGGGGGGGGTCAGGGTTTAGGGTTTGGGGTTTAGGGTTTCGGGTTTAGGGGTTTAGGGTTTAGGGCTTCATGGGTGGCTGTGTGTTCGGCCGCAGACAGAGGTGCGGAAGGGGAGAGTTCCTTGCAAACTCCGGCTGTGCATGCTTCGGAGTATGTGAGTATGTGGCAGCTGCCAAGGCTCAGACGCGATCTTGCTCTCAAGTTGCTCTCTTGCGCTTTCCGACCGCCATGGTGCACAGCCCCTCCGGGAGCTCGGCCAAGAAGGAAAGCCAAGCCAAGGACGTGGAGGCCCAAGATGAGACACAAGCCCATTAGGGTTCAGGGTTTAGGGTTTAGGGTTTAGGGTTTGGGGTTTAGGGTTTGGGGTTTAGGGTTTAGGGTTTAGGGTTTAGGTGAATTTTGTAGCTCCCCTCCCAACCTAGGGGAACACCACTGTCAAGAGCCCTGCTGAAGGTGCCCGTGGAAAGTGATACCGACAGCTCCTCCGAGGCTTCAAATGTCGCTAGCAGCGCCGGCTCACAGAAGGATCCTGAGGCTGTTCTCGGCTCAGATCGTCGGAACTCAGCCATGTGGCTGATGTTTACAGACATGATATACTAGTATGGCATGTCGAGAATATTGCAAACAGTGACCCCTGAGGCCAGCGAGTGCTCAAACCGTGAGCGCTCTGCGTCGAAACCACGCACGCGCTCCCACTCCCGGCACTCCCGGCACTCGCGGCGCTCTCGGCGCTCGCGCTCCCGGCGCTCCCAGCGCTCCCAGCGTCCCCGCTCCCAGCGCACCCGCTCCCAGCGCCCCCGCTCCCGCGGCCGAACTGGCTACAAAGGCCATGAGACTTTGACTTGGGTATCGTCAGAATCAGGGCAGCTGTGCTAGGCTATGCTAAGCTATGCTAAGCTATGCTGACCGACTTCAGGCATAGGTAGGAGGCCTATAGGACGATGGGGCCTCTGGGTCTGCGCAGGTGGCCCCGGAGTCACCAACCGCCACACCGTAACCTGCTGGTACGGCCGCAACTGCACTCGCTCAACCTGCTGGTTTCGCCCTCGGGGCCCTCACATCTTATCGCGCAGTCCAGAAATGTTGGGAACGACCAGAGTTTCTGTGAAGTGCGCTCTGCTGCTCTTGATTGTCAGGTTCAACCACCCCGACGGCCGCGAATGCGATGAGAAGCCCAGGGGTGGAAAGGCCCGGTTAGAAGTGATGTATGCTCAGATGTCTTCATCTGCACATCCTGTCCGCCCAACGTGTTGGATGCATATGCTTTCTTGCAAGGGCATGGGCAAGTCGGGCAAGGGAGGCAAGAACGGGCCCTGCACTTTCCGACGCCGGAGCAAGAGCCCTCGGCGCCGTTCTCGTCGCAGCAGCCCCAGCCGGACACGCACTCCCCAGACTCCCCAGCGCCGAGCCCGCTTCGAGAGCCGATCCCCTTCGCATCCTTCGCAGAAGCCAGCTGCACAGCGGCGCCTGGTCGCCGATGCCGCGCCAGCGGCTATGAGTCCATCGTCGAGTCCCGAGAGGGACGCCGTGGACGCAAAGGACACAGAGCACAAGGAGCACAAGGAGCACAAGCAGCACAAGGAGCACAAGGAGCACATGGAGCCAGTGAAGGCAGCTACCAGTAGGCCCAGCTTCCGCGACTTCGTCCTGAAGCACGTGTCCGATGAGGACTCTCCAGACTCCGTGCTGGACTTGTACCAGAAAGAGATCAGCAAGTGGATGAAGGAAGACCTGGAGACACTCAAGGACACGGGGCTCTTCTTTGACCTCTACCATCCTCTCTCCCGGCTCCGGCGATTTGACTCCCGCCTCAGCCTGGCGCAGCTGGGCGCGGCGGTCTTTGCGCAGGACCTTCGAGAGGGAAGGCGCCACCAAAGGGTTGCGCTGTGTTGTAGAGCTTAGGGCGTGGGGCCACTCAGATCCACTCTTATTATGTTAACATGCTTTCACATTCTTGTATTGATGCATGACTACACTAGTTGACTCATGGGCTGACGATGAACGGTGCCGCCAGGTACCGAGGGCTCTCTCTCCAAGCCAGTCAGGCGCGATCCGGAGCATCATGTCCCGTAGCCGGACACCTGCAAGAACCGGAGTTTGCCTTTGACCCTGACGTTGACTGCTTGATGATCTGCCACCCGGCAGAAGTTCTCAGAGCATTTCAGGCCACGGAGCCTCGTGACCGAAAAGCAAACACACCGTGTTTTTGTGCACGTGTTTTAAGGTGGGCTTCCACCGGCAGCGAGTGTATGGAATGTCCTGGACCACATCCAGGATCCCCAGAAACCGTGGGGGGGACGTTGGGCAGGTGGAGGATGTGTCATGGTGTTTTGCAGGACTGCACGGGCTTTTGCACTGCTGCCTGGACGCCCTTCAATCCGAGCCTGGAGCGCAACTTCTACGCCAGGTGGGGTGCCGGCATGGTGGTGGGTGGGGGGGGGGGGAGGGGTGGTTGGGGGGCGGAGGGGAGGAGTTCCCGAAACCCTAAACCCTAAACCCTAAACCCTAAACAACCCCCGGCCTCAAAAGCCAGCCCCTAAGACATCCTAAGACGGTTCGCTTCGGCCGCGGATGCCACCGCAGCCGCCGTCATTCTCATGCGGACGCCGACACACCTTCTCTCGGACCAGGTGCTCCGCTGGGGCTCCCACTATCTCCTCTTTTTTTTGGGGTTTAGGGTTTAGGGTTTAAGGTTTAAGGTTTGGGGGGGGGGGGGGGGGGGGGGCACTATCACTGTCGCCTTCTTTTGGTGAGGGGGGGGGGGGGGGTGGGGGGGGGGGGGGGGGGGGGGGGGGGGGGGGGGGGGGGGTTACATGGGTTTTATATGGATTTTGGGTTTTGGGGCAGTCCTGGCAACACCGACATTCTGCTAAACCCTAAACCCGAAACCCGAAACTCTAAACCCTCCCTAAACCGCGCCAGGGATGGAGGGAGCCGGCCGCGTCTCCGTCCTGTCCCCGAAGGTCGGCTTGAGTGCGCTGGTGCTGCCCCAGGCGACCAGGGGCTTGTTGCCACCGAACCGAAACATCCTCAACAACCACGTAGAATTATCAAGAGAACATAGAACAAGACAAAAATCTACTACTCATAATAAGAAATACAAATAGAAACAGTTATAATGAATCAATCATACTAAAGAAAAGAATACGAAGAAGAAGAAATAATGATAATAAGAAGGAGAAGAAGAAGAAATCCCTACAAAACCTCATGCGCTTGTGTCCCTGCCCCCCCCCCCAATTGCCCCAGGAGATGTCTCTGCCGCAACGACTCCTGAAAGACCTGGACTGGTCCGAGCAGGTGATCCAGCGCCTGGATGGGCTGATGCAGGTGCCTCCGGATCTTCGGGGCCCAAGTGGGATGTTTTTTTTTTTCAATTTTCCCTTATTTGTGTTGGGTTGAAGAGATGAAAAAGAGGATCACTGTTGTAGGAATCTTGTCCATTTTTGAATGGGTTTAGGAAGTTTAGGAGGATCATGTGCAGGGATCCTTTTTCTGAGGGCTTATAAGCGTCCCAGCCCAGGACATCACCAACCTGATGTTGAACGTGGAGGGTTCCTCGGAATTCAGACTGGATGTGCGCATTCTCTACCTTCGCCGCGTTCACCACTTTTGCTTCTACTCGGCGTGCTGGTGCGACGACGAGTGGTCCTTGCGCGACGCCTGCGGCGTCGCGGTTGTCAGAGAGCCGGCGCAGCCGGGCAGCGCTCCGGGAGCGTGGACCAGCTCCCACGAAGAGCGCTTGGAGAGGTTCTTGGCCAACGCGCAGCTCGGCTGCAGCAACGGACATGAGAGCAGAAGTGCCAGGCAATCAGGCAAGAATCACAGATGCCCATGCCTGGACCAACCCCCCCCCCCCCCCCCCCCCACATGGCCCTTCTTTCTGCCAAAGGTCGTTAGACCGGCCTGCAGACGTCCCGGACCACACCGATGCCCGCATTGCGCCGCGCACCTCGCAGGCCTCTGCATGCCGTTCGAGGAGTTCACCTTGGGATGTTCCCCCTTATGCTAACCGTCCTTAACAGGGATTATAGTACCCCCCCCCCATTGCAATCTCGATGAAGGGCTGTGAGTATAAAGGGGAACATCCCAAAGTCAACCCTTTGGTTTTATTTGCACTATTTGGAGGGAAAAGGGGGGGGGGTCAGAGGGCGAGCCTCGTTTGTCGTATGTGAGTCCAAAAGTAGTCCTGAAAGTTCAGGAAGAGCTCAGAAAGTAGGTCAAGCTCCATGTGGGCATTTCCCAAAGTAGGGCTACCCTTTTTCTACCCCAAATAAAATAGAATCCCCTCAAAAAGGGACCCCCAAAAGGGTACCCGTATGTTCGGAAACCCCCATGTGGCACGTCGTATCAAGCCATGTCATGTTCGAAGTCGGGGATCCCGCAGGTTTAAGGATTTAGGGTTTAGGACTAGGGTCTAGGGCTTAGGGCTGAGGGTTTAGGGCTTAGGGCTTAGTGCAACACACCCGTGGAGGCAACGGAGGAAGCGATCGTGAAGGTGACGGATGAGAAGTTCAAGTGTCGGCTCTGTGCCAAGCAGCTAGGACTGAGAATAACCCTGCACTGCTCTTACTGTTGGCTCGGGAGTGAAGGAATGAAGGAATAGGGCATGATAAGTAATGTGAGAACGAAGTATTCCTTCTCTTTCTACAATAACCAACACTAAGTTATGCCGCTGTTTGGGTTGAGAAGCGGTGTGTTGCAAAGGCACTTTCGCGGAGCGGACTTTGTGCGAAGGCACGTGGGGCGCCCCACAGCTGCATGTTGGAAGACCCGTGTAATGCATCTCTGGCATCTTGCCGTGCGCCCGTCTAAGCTCCAGAATCTCAAAAAGGCATGATTGCAAAAAAGATCCTTTGAAGGAGGGAGAGAGGGAGGGAGAGAGACAGTGAGAGAGAGTGAGAGAGTGAGAGGGTGAGAGGGTGAGAGAGTGAGAGAGTGAGAGAGTGAGAGAGTGAGAGAGTGACACATCCTGGGCGCGCCCAGTGGGGGGGGGTGGGGGGGCGGTCATGCCCTTCAAGCCCCGTAGAAGACGACTTGAAGAAGAAGAAGAAGAAGAAGAAGAAGAAGCGAGAGAAGAGAGAGAGCGAGAGAGAGCGAGAGAGAGAGAGAGGAAGGAAAACAGAGAGATGTCATCTCCTCCACAGACTTCTTCTAGGGCTCCGATGCGACTTCCGAAAGAATTGGGACGGTTCAAGCTCAGGCGTTCATCTGTCGGTGGCTGAGGCGCGCGCACCCGCTTGGGCCCCCAACTGCAAAGCCCAAGCGCCTACGCCCCATTTGGGGGGGTTACGAAAATCAGAGACCCCCAATATCAACCCCCAAATAGTAGGAGTCCCTTATGATAAGGACCCCAAGAAGGCACCCCTACTTTCGTAAACCCCATTTGGGAGGCTGCCCGTGAGGGGCTGCTTGTGGAACTGGCTGCAGAGGCCCGGCTTCGCGTGCTGTTTGGGCCTTTGAGTTCAAGCTTTGAGGTATTAGTTCTAGGGGGAAGTTACATGGTCCCTTGATTTAGGGTTTAGGGTTTAGGGTTAGGGTTTAGGGTTTAGGGTTTAGGGTTTAGGGTTTAGGGTTTGGGGTTTGGGGTTTAGGGTTTAGGGTTTAGGGTTGCCTTCTTTGGACCCTAATTGCCCTAAGACTGGAAGCTGGGTGCTCTGAATATTCAGAGGCGTGGATGGCGGATGACAAGCGGCCCATGGGCCACACGCGACCAAGAACCTTCCAGAAGGCCCCCCGACGCCCCAGCAGCCAAAGTGTCGGCGCGATGGTTTTGGGGGGTTTAGGGGGGGCTAGGAGTTGAGGGTATAGCATGGTGGGATCTTCTTCTCTTCCCGCCCGCCCGGGCCAGCTGAAGGGCTATATCTGGCTATGGTCTGGCATTGAATCGCTGACGGTATGCTCCACGTACCGGCATTTCGCATTGAACCGGCACCAGGCACTGTACCTGCCCTGCTATTCCCCTGGCCAGCGTCCACCTTACCCAAGTTCCTCGAAGCCTCCGTCGCAGGTCACCGCAGCAAGTTGATTTCGGCAAGTTGCACTAGCTGGCAGCAGCCCTATCTCTCTCGATCAAACCATGCCGGGTTCGTCCTCTGAAGGTCCATCACCCTTCGCCCGAATACGCTTTAGCCCTAAACGCTTGAAAGCTGCCCCTCTTGAATCCTGCGCTTGGTTTGGCCTCGGGCACTGCCTGATATTAGTGGGGAAGCGCCACAGAACGGCGTCGATAAGACGGCAACAGGAGACTCTGTTGGCTGTTGTGATAGTGAGGTTTCCGGTATGACTGGGCGCAATACTCCCTAGTCATGCCCACACGTGCGACCTAGAAGCCGAGTCAGGAAGATCGTAGGACTGCTCGGCTGATCAATGCGAGGCGGAAAATTGGGTTGAGACAGGGCAGTTGATCAAAATACTACCAAACACGAGAGTCTACCCTGCACTCATGATGATCCTAAAACTCCAACGCCAAACCCCAAAACCCTAAACCCCTAGACCCTGAACACAGCCCCAAGCCCCTAAACCCGAAACAACCCCACAACCCAAAACCCTAAACCCTCAACCGTCAACCCTCAACCCTAAACCCTAAACCCCAACTCCTAAACCCTAAATACAAGATCTCTGGACAGATGGTGCCACCATCGCCTGCCCACGCTTTCTGGCACAGCAACTCTGGGCAGGGCCAGGGGCCATGATGCGGGCTGGGTTTAGGGTTTAGGGTTTAGCGTTTAGGGTTTAGGGTCAGGATTTAGGCGTTCGGGTTTAGGGTTTAGGGGTGCAGAGGTTGGCAGATTGCGGGGAAGCCTCGTTAGGGAACTGTGGTGTCGGGGCGAGATCCTGGCATTTGTGGATGGTCTAACGCTAAACCCTACACCCTACACCCTACACCCTACACCCTAAACCCTAAACCCTAAACCCTAAACCCTAAACCCTAAACCCTAAACCCTAAACCCTAAACCCTAAACCCTAAACCCTAAACCCTAAACCCTAAACCCTAAACCCTAGGCAGGGGAGGTAGGTCCCACAAAAGTTGAGAGTCTACCAGCGCAAGGCCTAAACGACAGTTCACGGTTGCATATGGCTGCTACAATTCTGTTTCGCCTTCTTGCCCGTGTTATGAAAAACCATCCGGCGACCTCTTCCCGAGGCCGCACGTACTGCACGAGATGAGCCAGGCTGCGGGAATTCCCCGCCTAGACTTGCTTGTGCTCCAAGCGAAATGAAACAAGTTTGCGCAGTAGGTTGTGAGCCAGGCCACAGGTGTTGGTCAGCTCTGCGTCTACTGCTTGAGCACCGCTGTATTCAGTACATGCGTCCTACCGTCTTGTTGCAAGCATTCACTTCTTTGCGCAAGCCCCTAAACCCTACACCCTGCACCCTAAACCCTAAACCCTAAGCCCTAAACCCTAAACCCTAAAAACTCATGCTCGCTGGCTGGAGCCATCCATGCCACTGAAGTTTGGCTGAGATCAGAAATCGTGCAAGGCCCCACAGGCCTTCCTTTCGGGATTCTGCTTGACCAGGAGACAGGCGCCCATGTCTCCCTTAACGACTGCGCAGATGGGGAAGGAGGGCGATGGCCTCGGGATCTTCTAGGGTTTGGGGGGTTTAGGGTTTAGGGTTTAGGGTTTAGGGTTTAGGGTTTAGGGTTTAGGGTTTAGGGTAGACCAAGCCAGTGCCGGGTCAAGAGGAACTCGCAAGGGCGAAAAGGGGTCACCATAGCCCCCTATGAAGATTCATTTGGGCTAGTGAAGGCCTTCTTTGGGGCATATGGTCCTGTACACCCTAAACCCGAAACCCGAAACCCTAAACCCTAAACCCTAAACCCTAAACCCTAAACCCTAAACCCTAAACCCTAAACCCTAAACCCTAAACCCTAAACCCTAACCCTAAACCCTAGGTCCCGAGATGAAGTGGGCCCCAAGGGACTAGGTGGTCTCCGGTGGCAGCTGCAGGCCCTACTTCCTCCTGGCGGGCTCTCCGGAGGCAGAGTGGCCTGTGGATGTTGATCTTCCTTGTGGATCCCTAAACCCTAAACCCTAAACCCTAAACCCTAAACCCTAAACCCTAAACCCTAAACCCTAAACCCTAAACCCTAAACCCTAAACCCTAAACCCTAAACCCTAAACAAATAACCCTAAATAACCCTAAATAACCCTAAACCCTAAACGTAAACCCTAAACCCTAAACCCTAAACCTTACAGCCAGCCTACTCTCAAAGTGCACGCGAGGCTCGCGAGATGGCCAAGCTACACGTCCGAGCTCGCAGCCTCAGTCCAGTTTCCACCAGTTAGGGTTTAGGGTTTGGGGCTTCAGGGTTTTGGGGTTTTGAGTTTTGGGGTGTTAGGGTTTAGGGTTTGGGGTTTCAGGGTCTTGGGGGTTTTGAGTTTTTGGGGGTGTTAGGGTTTAGGGTTTGGGGTTTCAGGGTCTTGGAGGTTTTGAGTTTTTGGGGGTGTTAGGGTTTAGGGTTTGGGGTTTCAGGGTCTTGAGGGTTTTGAGTTTTTGGGGTGTTAGGGTTTAGGGTTTGGGGTTTCAGGGTTTTGGGGTTTTGAGTTTTGGGGTGTTAGGGTGTTAGGGTTTGGGGTTTCAGGGTTTTGGGGTTTTGAGCTTTTGGGGGTGTTGGGGTGTTAGGGTTTAGGGTTTGGGTGTTGGGGTTTAAGGGTTTTGGGGTTTTAGGGTTTGGGGTTTAGGGTTTAGAGAGGGAGTTCCTGAGCAGACATGGGCATTTTCTCAAAACAGGAGGAGAGGGGAGGGTGCCCCTCAATCTACCGGGCAATGCTGTCATCCTTAGTCCAAGAATGCCCCTAAACCCCAACTCCTAAACCCTAAACTCTAAACCCTAAACCCTAAACCCGGAGTCCAGGCTTGGCTAGATGTGAACTCACGGTCCTGGCTTCCAGAAGGCGGGTGAAGTTCTGGGGTTGAGGAGTTGAGAAGTGTTAGAGTTTAGGGTTTAGGGTTTAGGGTTAAGGTTTTAGGGTTTAGGGTTTAGGGTTTACGGTTTGGGGTTTAGGGTTGAGGGTTTAGGGACTGTAGGGGTTTGGGCCCATACTTGGGATTTACATAGGGTTTCGGTGCTCATCATTAGGATGGGCTTGTTTCGGACTGCTACGGGAGTTGGGGCTGTGCTACAATCCCAAACCGGAACCCTTGGATATACCTACTGCAAGTGTCTCTCTCGTGCAGAGAAAAGAAACACCGAGTGAACCAGACGTCGAAACCCGGCAACACCCTGTCTGCACTGAGACCTTGTAGAAGGCTTCCAGCACATCACCTGTTTTGGGACTCCGAAGCCTCTGAACATTCTGTGTGGAAATTTGATAGGAGGGCAGGAGCAATTGGCCCAGAATGGTCTGACACGTGCATTTGCATACATCTTCGGCTGTGGGCCGCGACTTCAACTTCAGTCAAGACGACCTCGTCCCATCATTCGACGCCTTACAGTACCTTCAATGCATGTAGATGCCGCTCTGTGCGTTTGAGAGAAGTTAGTGGATCAGTGCTTGGGAAGAAGGGGCTGAGTATGTTCTATGTTGCTCCAGTCTCTTCCACATGCTCAACTGGCCATTCGACAGGCAGCCCGCCGCCGCCTCCGCAGCCGTGCACTCGGGGCGTGCATGTGGTCAGACTGTCGTGGCTTAGGGATCCTCAATGAGTTGGACTCTGGGATCTGCAGCAGCTGTTCTTGTTTTGCCACAATGTTGTGTGTAAAGGCGCCTAAAGTCCTCGAAGAGCTTGAATCGGCTTGCAAGCTAAGGGCATCGTTCAAGCCCTAAATCCTAAACCCGAAACCCGAAACCCTAAACCCGAAACCCGAAACCCTAAACCCTAAACCCTGAGTCGGATCTTGAATCGGTCTGAAGCTCAGGGCATCGTTCCAGCCCGCGTGGACAGATGGAGCGAGCGACGGCCTCATGCAAGTGCCCAGATGCTTGGCCCTGTCGGTTGCTCAATGAGGGAATGAGGTACCTTAATTCGCCCTAAATATATCATTATATATGTATATATATATATATGTATATATATGTATGTATGTATATATATATATATATCTGCGTGTGTGTACCCTAAACCCCGAAACCCCAAGCCCATATATATATATATATATATATATTACACCCTTTAAGGAATTACATGGGGCTCCCCATTCCCTCACTCCCCACTAAGAACCAGGTAAGTTGGATGTAGATGGCGCGACGAGCCCGCTCTTTTTCCGAGGCTTCCCGCCCGGCTTTCCAGCAGGCTTTCCTCCAATGCCAGGCGCTGGCGTCCCTAAGCCCTAAACGCTCTAAACCCTATAATCCCTGAACCCTAAAAGCCCTAAAGCCTGAGAACCCTATACACCCTAAAACCCTAAGCGCTCTAACCCCTAACCCTAAAAGTTCTAAACCCTATAAACCCTATAAACCCTATAAACCCTATAAACCCTATAAACCCTATAAACCTGAAACCTAAACCCTAACCCCCTTACCATCTGCACAATCCTTCCGAAAACATCAGCGTCCAGGCTTGCCAAGCCTGCCAGCACAAGGCTTTCCGCCGGGCTTCGCGTCGCAGCCCCAGACGGAAATCTTCGGGCTCGGGGTGATTACGGGGTACCTCAGGTACACTAAGGATTAAGGGTACTTAAGGGGAATTAAGGGGTAATTCAGGGTGACTAAGGGTAATTGAGGGTAGTTACGTGAGTCTTAGGGCTTCGGGGGGAAATTTCGGGCACTTAAGGGCAATTAAGGGTTGAGTCTTAGGGTTTAGGGTGATTCCGGGCAATCTAGAATTTAGGGTATAGGGTTTAGGGTAATTTCGGGCAATAAAGGGTCTGAACATCTACAAACCCCGAAAAAACCCTACTGTCCAAAGAACACACACACAAAGAAACACGCAAACACGCACGCGCGCACACACACAAACACACATCCAAAGAAAACAAAAGCAGAAACCCTAAAGCACCTAGCAATCCCTTGAAGAACACAACGCATCACTTTCAATAAGCCCCAAAAAGGAAGCCTGCAAAAAGAACAGAAAGCAAACATCCGCTACAGGAAGCTCCTAAAATGCCCTAAAGCCTAAAGCCTTAAGCCTTGGAAGCAGCCGCCGCACTGCAGGCCGCTTCGCGGACCTCCAAGCCCAGGAGAAGAGAGACTGCAAGATTCCTTGCCCTCGCTGCTTCTTCGTAGGGTTTAGGGTTTAGGGTTTAGGGTTTAGGGTTTAGGGTTTAGGGTTTAGGGTTTAGGGTTTAGGGTTTAGGGTTTAGGGTTTAGGGTTTAGGGCAAGCAGATGTTTAGGGTTTCGTAAGGGGTTTGTCAGATGCCCTCGCTAGAAGAGATGCTTCGCGACAGCTGCCAGGACCCCTGCCCGATCCTGGGCTGGGAATGCTGAAGCAGGTGCAAGAAGGTTATTGTTTTTTGGTTGGGGGGTTTTTGGGGGATTTAGGATTTAGGGCTTTAGGGTTTAGGGGTTGAGGGTTTAGGTTAGGGGTTTAGGGGTTTAGGGGTTTAGGGTTTAGGGCTTAGGGTTTAGGGTTAGGGTTTAGGGTTTAGGGTTTAGGGTTTAGGGTTTAGGGTTTAGGGTTTAGGGTTTAGGGTTTAGGGCTGCTGGCCCGCCTCTGGCTTGCAGGCATGTGGGCCTCCCTCACCGCCTCAGAGGATGTCTGCAGAGGCCCATGGGCACATTCTCTGGTGGCCAAAGTGTCATGGGATCAAAGGAGGGACCCTTGTTAGGGTTTAGGGTTTAGGGTTTAGGGTTTAGGGTTTAGGGTTGCTGGCACGTCTCGGCTTTTGGGGGGTTCTGTAAAGGATAGTTCGGTTTCCAGGGCCGATTATAAGGTATTTTAGAGGGGTTATTCAGGGGTATGAGATCAAGGGTCCCTTTCTGGGGGTCCCTTCTTCTAGTTACCCCTTAACAGTGATACCCTTTGGCCCCCTTTTCTTGGTTCTGGAATGACAAAGCCAGAAGGGGCTTTCCCAAATATGGGTCACCCTTCAATCATACACAATCCTGTTATCCTGGCTAGAATGTTGGGGTAGATTACCCTGAGCCCTAAACCTTTCGTATAAATTTTGGGAAATGCCCATGTGGAGTCAAGCTCCACATCTTGCCCCTGAGGCCTACGATGAGATTTGAGCCCGCGGTGCGTGGGACATTCTGTTTCACCTTCTCAGACTTGGCTTGAGGTGCTTTGGGTTTAGGGTTTAGGGTTTAGGGTTTAGGGTTTAGGGTTTAGGGTTTAGGTTTAGGGTTTAGGGTTTAGAGGCTTTATCGGGTTCAAGCTGTAGAGGGTTTAGGGTTTATAGGCTTTAGGGCCAGGGTTTACAGGGCTTAAGAGTCTTTCAGGGTTTAGAGGGTTTAGGTTTAGGGTTGAAAGGTTGTGGGATTTGCAGGGCTTAGGGTCTTGTAGGGTTTTTGGGGTTTGTAGGGTTTAGGCAGGCCCGTCGAGGAGAGCAGTGAGGAAAGAGATGGAAAGAGGATGGGCAGCCTGACGCGCGGCTTCGAAGAAAAGCGACACTGAGCCGTTGCATGTCTGCGCGATTTCTTACTACTTGGGTTTTGGGGTTTAGGGGTTAGGGTTTGGGGTTTAGGGTTTAGGGTTTAGGATTTAGGGTTTAGGGTTTAGGGGGGTTTACGTGCCACCAAGACATTGCAAATCTGATCTTCCGTTCGCCGCATGCCAGCATCACGCATCCCAGACGGTTCAGATTTTTAAGACAGGGTGGGACGCTGTAACAGCTTGCACAAACAGGACCTCATCTGGATGTCTTAGTGCTTTGGGGCTTGCAGCGCAAACACACTCGAACTCGATCAGCACTGTCAGCACTGACTCAGCTCAGACAAAGATGGCTGAAGAAGTAGGGCCAACTACAAATGCTGCTGACCAGGAGAAGGCCACGCACCCGGAAACGTCTTAGAGACACGAGCGCAGTGATGTACAAGAACCTACTGGTTCTTCGTAGGGAGCTCGGAAGTTCGGTGCCTCATATCTTTATATCTTTAAGAACTAGTAACCTAAACCCTAAACCCTAAACCCTAAACCCTAAACCCTAAACCCTAAACCCTAAACCCTAAACCCTAAACCCAAGTAACGACTCTTTCCGACTACGGCTAGCTCACGAGCTCCAGCTGCTGAGGCCAGCGGCCTCAAGGATGCTGGGGCCGAAGTGGCGACGGGTTCCGATGCCAAGGTGGTGTGTTTCGAAAGGGAGGGTTTAGGGTTTAGGGTTTAGGGGTTTAGGGTGTAGGGTGTAGGGTTTAGGGTTTAGGGTTTAGGGTTTGGGGTCCTAAAGCGCCCCTGAAAGCCTTAGCCCCAAGAAACTCTAAAACTCTCAAGCCCATAGACTAAAAAGCCCAAAGGCCCAAATTCCAGAACAGTAACCCTAGAAACTCCCTATCCCTAAACTCTCTTCCTACTCCTTCTTAGTGAATCCGGCACCTTACATCACCCCATATACCCTGTAAGGGATACTTAAACCCTAATAACCCTAATAAACCAAATAACCCTAATAGCCCTAATAACCTCATAACCCTCATAACCCTAATAACCCTAATATCCCTAATAACCCTAATAACCCTAAGCCCTAAGCGCTTGTAAGCAAAACATTTCCACCCTAATACCCTAGTAACCCTAAACCCTCATAACCCTAAACCCTCATAACCCTAAACCCTAGTAACCCTAAACCCTCATAACCCTAAACCCTAAACCCTTAGCCCTAAACCCTAAACCCTAAACCTAATAACCCTAAACCCTTAGCCCTTGTAAGCAAAACCCTCTTCGACAGGTGTTGGAGCGCTTTCAGGCCTGCGATGTGGCCAGCGGCACCTTCAAGTATGTGCAGGCTGGAGCACCTGAGGAGGGTTTAGGGTTTAGGGTTTAGGGTTTAGGGTTTAGGGTTTAGGGTTTAGGGTTTAGGGTTTAGGGTTTAGGGCCCTGGAGGCTTGGACCAGATGGGGGTCATCAAAAACTTGGGCTCCTTGTTGGCAGGGTCTTTACACAGCCAAATCCTTACTAGCTGAGTGAGCACACTTTACACTTTTTGGGATACTATACTCCCCTATAGAACTGAAGGTGTGCACTTCTTTGGGGCTTATGAATTCAGCAACGGTTAAGAATATGGGGAAGCTGCGAGCCATGTGAGCGGCCGGTGCGCGGAGGGGGGGAGGTGGGCACCGAAATCCTACGAAACCCCACACGCCGGTACACTTCATGATGACTGCTATACACCTTACTTAGTGTCTATGAGTTTAGGGCTTAGGGTGGGCTGGAAACTCTTATAGGCCTTCTAAGCACCCTTGCAGGTGCACGCCATAGCGTCAGACGGAACCCGCAAGGCGCGCGGCCTCGGTTCCAACCGGAGCGTTCCACTTCGGAAGAGCGCAAGCTTCCGTGCTTCGGGGGGGTTGAGGGGTTTAGGGTGTAGGGTTTAGAGAACCGGGAATTGCTAAATTTAGTACTCAAGGTGAGCTTGAGCGTAGTCAGAAAGTTCTATCACTTGAGCGTGAGCTCGTCAGGAAAATCCTGCCAGCCTTTCAAGATTCCAGTTCGTTGTGAATCCCACAACCCGTAATTGTACATAACGGATCCTAAACCGGCCCTAAGCCCCAAGCTCAGCTGCCGTTGCTGCACCCCATAAACCGCATCTGCATGAGAAGTGCTGGTTATATGCAGCCCACCATCGGCTTAATCAGCTGCAGCTCGGAGACCATGGATACCGCAGATGCATCGGTGACGGTCGTGCAGCTGCCCCCGGCCTTTGTCGGGGAGCAGGCTGTCTATGGCCCACATTATCGGGGCGGCTTGGCACCCCCACCCGAGTGGTGGGCGAACTTTGCGCATCCGCTGGCGCCGTGGCCACCTGCACCCCTCCAATGTACCCCAGCCCCAGCCATGCAGCATCAGTGCTACTGGCCACACCCACCACCACCGCCACCGCAGCAATTCACCCCGCAACCTCCAATGCAGGGCCAGTTCTGCTGGCCACCGCCACCTCAACAATTCTTCGTGATGAACTGCTTCGCAGTCAGCCCAGGCTTGAGCTACCAGCCGGTCCCGTGGCAACCGCCAGTTCCACCACAGTTCCAAATTCAAGTTCCCTGCTTTCAAGCACCACCAGCCCCAGCACCAGTGACTGCCTTCATTAACGCCCCTCCACCTTCCGCACCAGTACCTGCCTTCATGCACCCCCCGCCGCCTCCCGCAGCCGCCCCCAAGCTGCCTGGACCCATTCTCGACTCCCCCGCCATGGCGCCCCCAAAACCTCCACGCCCCTCCTGGGCCGACATATCTGAGGTACCAGTACCGGCAAGCCCCTGCCATCCAGAACAGTCACAAGAGGAACCATCGTCTTCCTCGGCTCCTCAGAGCCTCCCGCACTTGTTGGGCAACCGTCCCAAGGCATCGAAGTCCAAAAAAGGACGCAAGCGCACGTAGAGGCTGGGACCTGCATGTGCGCGTTGGCAAGAGCCATCAGCTCAGTTGTCAGCAAATCCATGCACAGACAATCAAAACATCTCGGTGACCAGGTGGCTGGCACCAAGATGACGCCGTGCCTGGGCTGCAATTCGGGGTTTAGGGTTTCGGGTTTAGGGTTTAGGGTGTATAGGGTTTCGGGGGAGGTGTCTTAGAAAGAAGCGGGTTCGAGTTCTTCGAGCCCTTGTCTCCTCTCCCCTTTTCGGAGCTGTGAGGCACCAGACTGCACCGGCTCTCCGCAACCCGCGAACGTGGCCACTGGTGAGACGAACTGAAGCGAGGGCAAAGCTTCCCGCTAACAGTGCCGCAGTGTCACCAAGTAGAAGCCTTCCTAGAAGGAATGCTTGCGAGCACTACTCGAAACTTACTGCTCAAGGTGAGCTTGAGCGTAGTCAGAAAGTTCTATCACCCGAGCGTGAGCTCGTCAGGAAAATTCTGCCAGCCTTTCAAGATTCCAGTTAGTTGTGAATCCCACAACCCGTAATTGTACATAACGGATCCTAAACCGGCCCTAAACCCCAAACTCAGCTGCCGTTGCTGCACCCCATAAACCGCATCTGCATGAGAAGTGCTGGTTATATGCAGCCCACCATCGGCTTAATCAGCTGCAGCTCGGAGACCATGGATACCGCAGATGCGTCGGTGACGGTCGTGCAGCTGCCCCCGGCCTTTGTCGGGGAGCAGGCTGTCTATGGCCCACATTATCGGGGCGGCTTGGCACCCCCACCCGAGTGGTGGGCGAACTTTGCGCATCCGCTGGCGCCGTGGCCACCTGGACCCCTCCAATTTACCCCAGCCCCAGCCACGCAGCATCAGTGCTACTGGCCACACCCACCACCACCGCCACCGCAGCAATTCACCCCGCAACCTCCAATGCAGGGCCAGTTCTGCTGGCCACCGCCACTTCAACAATTCTTCGTGATGAACTGCTTCGCAGTCAGCCCAGGCTTGAGCTACCAGCCGGTCCCGTGGCAACCGCCAGTTCCACCACAGTTCCAAATTCAAGTTCCCTGCTTTCAAGCACCACCAGCCCCAGCACCAGTGACTGCCTTCATTAACGCCCCTCCACCTTCCGCACCAGTACCTGCCTTCATGCACCCCCCGCCGCCTCCCGCAGCCGCCCCCAAGCTGCCTGGACCCATTCTCGACTCCCCCGCCATGGCGCCCCCAAAACCTCCACGCCCCTCCTGGGCCGACATATCTGAGGTACCAGTACCGGCAAGCCCCTGCCATCCAGAACAGTCACAAGAGGAACCATCGTCTTCCTCGGCCCCTCAAAGCCTCCCGCATTTGTTGGGCAACCGTCCCAAGGCATCGAAGTCCAAAAAAGGACGCAAGCGCACGTAGAGGCCGGGACCTGCATGTGCGCGTTGGCAAGAGCCATCAGCTCAGTTGTCAGCAAATCCATGCACAGACAATCAAAACATCTCGGTGACCAGGTGGCTGGCACCAAGATGACGCCGTGCCTGGGCTGCAATTCGGAGTTTAGGGTTTAGGGTTTAGGGTTTTGGGTTTAGGGTTTAGGGTGTATAGGGTTTCGGGGGAGGTGTCTTAGAAAGAAGCGGGTTCGAGTGCTCGAGCCCTAGTCCTCTCCCCTTTTCGGAGCTGTGAGGCACCAGACTGCACCAGCTCTCCGCAACCCGCGAACGCGGCCTCTGGTGAGACGAACTGAAGCGAGGGCAAAGCTTCCCGCTAACAGTGCCGCAGTGTCACCAAGTAGAAGCCTTCCTAGAAGGAATGCTTGCGAGCACTACTCGAAACTTACTGCTCAAGGTGAGCTTGAGCGTAGTCAGAAAGTTCTATCACCCGAGCGTGAGCTCGTCAGGAAAATTCTGCCAGCCTTTCAAGATTCCAGTTAGTTGTGAGTCCCACAACCCACAACCCGTAATTCTGCATAGTGGATCCTAAACCGGCCCTAGACCCCAAACTCAGCTGCCATTGCTGCACCCCATAAACCGCATCTGCATGAGAAGTGCTGGTTATATGCAGCCCACCATCGGCTTAATCAGCTGCAACTCGGAGACCATAGATGCCTGAAACGTCCCTTTTGGGGGAGTCCCGTTAAGAAGGGGCTTCCAAGTCTATGTAGGGGTCTTACGAGTGAGAACCCCCCCCCCCCCTCCCCAGTGTGGGAAAAGACCCCCTAAACCCTAAACCCTAAACCCTAAACCCTAAACCCTAAACCCTAAACCCTAAACCAATCTCCCAAAAGCTCCGAGGTTATCGTTCGCTCAGCCCCTGGCTCCTACCATGCCGATGTGGCGGAGCTGCTATGCCAGGTGCACCCAAACTTGGTTTATGGGAGTTTAGGGTTTAGGGTTTAGGGTTTAATTAGGGTTTAGGGTTTAGGGTTAGGGTTTAGGGTTTAGGGTTTAGGGTTAGCTTTTGGGGTTGTTTGGCGTTTGGGGGTTTGAAGGGGCTTGTTAGGCTGGCTTTAGGGGTTAGGGGCTTTGGGAGCTTTAGGGGTTCCCGGGATTTAGGGGTTTAGGGGTTTACCCGACATCCTGTGGCTTCAGCTCCCGTCCGGAGCCATCTTGGTCTCGGGTTCAAGGGGGTACATGGGACACTTTGTGTCCCTAAACCTATCTCAACGGAATCCTTGGACGGAAAGGACCTTTAATCCTAGTAGCAGATAAACCCCCCAAGTATAGGCTTTAGGGTTGAGGGCTTACCCTCCTTTAGTCCTTTAGGAGAAGGCATGTGGAACTGAAGCTTGAATGCTCGAGCCCGTGAGGAGCACGTTGTAGATGACATGGAGCCGAGATGGCGCAGCTTGGCCCGACCTACCCTCCGACCGCAGACAAGCTGCTGGAGGGGAGTCTTTCCCTGCACTGCCGCCGATCTTCCCCAAACATCTCAGAAGAGAGCAGGTTTGAGGCATGCCTTACCCAGATTATCCGTCTCCGTCGTGGCAGCTTTGCTTGCGAGACGAAGCCCCGTCGCACGAAGCGCCCGTGAGCCAGCGCGCGAGCCCCCTGAAGGCGAGGATCCTCTCGCCGGAGTCCTGCCTTTTGCTGCGGCTGCTGTGATTGGCCTGATCGCCTTCGCGCCCGCCCTCGTCGTGGGCTCGGCTGCTCTCTGGTGGTCCCTCCTCCTTGCTGGGAGTGTCGTGGGGCTGCTCTACTTCAGTGTGGCCCTTCCCCTGATGATCCTATATTCCTCTTGGGAATTATTCTTTATTTTGTTCATACAAAAACCCAAGAGGGTATGAAAAAGAATCTTTGTATTAAGGTTCTATAAGGGGAGTATAGGATCAGCGCAATCGCGGTGGCCGGGCTTCTCCTGGTGCCTCTGCTGGCCGCCAACTTCGTGGCGGCGACGGCCATCTCCTTTGTGGCCTCCCTGGTGGCAGCTGGAGCCGGAGGCTTGCTGGTTTGGGTGGCCATGGGCAATCCTCTTCCCTTTGAGGCCATGTCAGCCCTTCTGCCCAAGGAGTCCAAGGCCCCCTCCCTCGATGCCCAAGAGGATCCCTTTCAAGACTGGGATCGCCGATTTGCGCGGAATTCCCAGGCCGCGCGGCCTGAGTCTGCGCAGCCCGCGCAGCCTGCTCAGCCGGCTCAGCCCGCGCAGCCCGCGGAGCCCGCGGAGCCCGCGCAGCCTGCGCAGCCGCGCGCGAGACTCCGGCTCGAAGACTTGAGCTCGACCTCCAAGCTGGCGGATTTGCGGGCATACATTGCCCAGGCCGGGCTCATGGTAGCTTGAAAAACGGGAAGCACTGTAGCACAGTGGAAGCAATCCCAAAATCCCTAATCCCTGAACCCACTGCTGAATCCCACCCTTGTAAGCGCTTCTTGTTCTTGCTCCCACGAGTAGATATTTCTGCTACAGGAGGGGTTTTCCATCAAGACCGGCGGCCGGAGCAAGTCTGAGATTTGGGCAGAGTTGATCCAGAATGTGGCCAAGCGCTTCATCAACGAAAGCTAATTCCATTCGGCGTCGCATATCAGAGGGGGTGGGGGGGGGTTCTCTGAAGCACGGTCCCTTGTTGAGGTTCTTGTTTTAGTACGGGTCGTGTAGCTCGGGTAGCCAAGAAGGGACCATACTTGAGAGACTCACCCACATCCTGAGCTTGGCAGCTATTGCCTTCAACGAGCTGCGAGACAGTGTCCTGGTCCATCCAGCATGGGTGCGCATGCGTGACAAGTCGGAAACAGCTACCAGGACTGTGGGAGGCGAAGAAGACCAAAAGGCCATTGAATGGTGGTTGCAAAGTTGCTTGGCCGCGTCATGCATCGACATTGCTGAGGGATGTTGTAGACATCCAGTAGAACCTGATAAAGTGCTCCTTACATTCCATACATCCTATCCCTGCGCGTGCTTCAAGCCACGCGGTGTGTAAAGACGAAAGAGCCACTGCTATTTGAAGGCCTTGCGAGACAAGGGCCTGCAGTATGAGATCCCTGGTGGTGGCCGAATCCGGCGGTGCCCTCAACTGCGTAAGCACTTGCAACTTGACCGAACAGCATGGCAACGGAGCTGACTCGATCCGTGGACGCGTGGATGCTTCATGTGCATGCGCTCCCGCACTCGAGTCATGTTCTACTCTGTCTGGGGGCATGGATGATTACCCTAAACCCTAAACCCTAAACCCTAAACCCCAAACCCTAAACCCTAAACCCTAGACCCTAAACCCTAACCCTAAACCCTAAACACATGCACACTTTCCGCGGCTTTTCCCACAAAGGCGCGATGATGAGTCCAAGGAGATTGAGATCTACGGGCACAGTAAGGCACGAGTTCCTGACTCCCAATTCCCTGTGGGAGGTTTAGGGTTTAGGGTTTAGGGTTTAGGGTTTAGGGTTTAGGGAGCCCCTGGCTTGAACGGAAGCCTCCCAGAAAGCCTTCGATTAGCTTTTTTTTGTTGGCCTTTTACTTTGTCGTAGTTGGGTAACATTTTACATTTTTAAGGGTACTTAAACCCAATAAGGAATATAATCTTAAAATTTTAGTACTATCCCAACCATGAACTAGTTTAGGGCTCGTAGAAATTGAAGCAAGGAGGCTGTGTCCCGAGTTTTGGGGAGAAGATTGAACGACAGCTTGCGCCAGCTTAGGAGCGGGTTTCGGTTTAGCCTTGGGGTGACGGGGTTTAGGGTTTGGGGTTTAGGGGTTTAGGGTTTAGGGTTTAGGGTTTAGGGTTTAGGGTTTAGGGTTTAGGGTTTAGGGTTTAGGGGACTTGGTGTAGGGAGGGGCCCTCCGCACGTCGGGATTGGGATAAGCACAAGTCACATTTGTCAGTGCTCTTGGGCCCGCCAAGCTTAATTTGTAAGCCCATCGAAGCCGTAGGTTCGAAATTTATCTAAGTTTATCCTGGCATTCAGGGTTTAGGGTTGCCCTAAACCCTAAACCCTAAACCCTAAACCCTAAACCCTAAACCCTAAACCCTAAACCCTAAACCCTAAACCCTAAACCCTAAACCCTAAACCCTAAAGAACCCTAAAGCCTAAGAGCCCCATGGAATGCTGTCCCAGGGCTTTGGGATGCCAGATCATTCCATCTCCGCGGCCATCTGCCGGGCCAGCTTCCCGGGCTACAAGGCCTGGGTCACATGACAGGGTTTAGGGCTTCTTGGTTCCGAAACTGTCTGTTTGGGGTTTAGGGTTCAGGGTTCAGGGTTTAGGGTTTAGGGTTTAGGGTTTAGGGTTTAGGGTTTAGGGTTTAGAGTTGCTTAGGGTTTGGGGTTTGGGGACGGGTTTTGGGCGAACGTAGGCCTGTTGGGACGTTTGGGACTTTCGCATGTCTTTCGCTGACTGTTGGCTAGTGGGGAATGAGGGAATGAGGTACCTTATATAATCCCTTCAAGGGTATAAGCCCTAAACCCTAAACCCTAATTCCCTACTAGTCACGAGGAAGTTTTGGGGCCTTCTTGATCTTGCGAGGCAGGCCCCTTTCGGTCGGCCCCTTTCTTCGGTGCCTTGTGGAGCCTCTTGACCCCAAGCCCTAAACCCTAAACCCTAAACCCTAAACCCTAAACCCTAAACCCTAAACCCTAAACCCTAAACCTTGTTGAAGCCGTGGTGGGCTTGTTGGGATACCTCAGATCTATTTGGAATGGGTGGCGCGCCTTGGCCCTTTGCCATTCATTGGGGTGAGCCGTGATGTCTCATGATTTTTCGTGGGGGTGCGTTTTGGAGTTTTCCTGCACGCTGGTTTGGGAGGTTTGGTGGCTGCTGTGATTGTGGAAGGTGGTAAACTGGGAGCTGGCGCAAGGGACGTCAAGACCTACATTACACAGGACTTGAGGGCTTAGGGTCCCTAGCGTTAGTAGTTCA